>VZTR01005740.1:13390-34674 GCA_013400775.1 Chaetops frenatus | reverse complement strand
GGGTCTGTCTCGACACTTGCAAGTAAATCCATAACAACAGAGCTAAACCCCAGCATTTCGGGCTCCCCTACAGAGGCAGCATATCATCCTAATTAAGTGTTTCTCAAATATGGCCCTGGCTGTGCAAGCCACTCCATATTTTGTCAGATCACACTACCTGCTTGAAGCTTTGTGTTAGAGTAGGTCTGGAGAGAAAATAGGGNCAGCTAGGACTTCTCCCCTGTGGGGTCTGTCTCGACACTTGCAAGTAAATCCATAACAACAGAGCTAAACCCCAGCATTTCGGGCTCCCCTACAGAGGCAGCATATCATCCTAATTAAGTGTTTCTCAAATATGGCCCTGGCTGTGCAAGCCACTCCATATTTTGTCAGATCACACTACCTGCTTGAAGCTTTGTGTTAGAGTAGGTCTGGAGAGAAAATAGGGGAGAGGGAAATGAGAATGCCACCACTTGTGTTTGCCTGGTTGTGTGGTATTTTGGTGCATACTTTCTTTCCACTGATGTAGATTTAGTGACTTCTTTATTAGGAGTCAAACTCTGTGTTGCATATGTAAAGCTCCACATAATTTTTTTGATTGTGGCTCCTTAATGTGTGTATAAGACAGGTTATATCACCATTTTAAAGTAACAGTCACAGCTTTCTCTTCTCTGGGTGACATCTCTAGAAAATGTGCCCTGCTAAAATATATGCTGGTGTAGATGAAGAGTGGACAAACAGCATGGGTGACTGACTAAGCAGAGGTTATTGTTAATGTTAGCACAGCAAGCTGCTTTATGATTGTTGTTATTAGCATTTACTGCAAGTTTGCTATCTGCTTTTACAGTTTGGGGTTTTTTTAACAAAAACCACCAGCATTTCTAGTTTGTTCCTTTTTCCTTCTTGCCAGTTTGTAATGTATAAATTCAGAGCAGGCCATGTGTGACTGCGTGGCTGTGTTAAACATGCAGTGATCCTGTTTCTTAGAGCATAATGTTCATTGTCCTGTTGGTAATGCTGGATCAGTTCATGCCCCATGCTGACATGGCATGTATGATTGCTGTAACTGCATGTGCAGTTATTGCATAGTATATGGCACTTGGCCTTTTTGTAATATTCTGTGTTCCATTTGAGGGTTTTCTGACTGCTGGCTTTAGTATACAGAGCTAACCATGACTTTTAACAGCAAAGAGAGAGGTGAAGAACTGAGCTCAAATAATATATTAAACAAAAGCATAACGATATTGAATACAGCCTGAATGCAGGGAGAGGGAAAGAAAGAAGAGTAAGAGGACATGCTGTCTGTCACATAGCTAATGAGAACAGCTGAAGAGGACACATAGTCAGGGAGAAGGCAGAGGCAGAATTTCAAATGTTCTAAGTGTCTGGAAACAACAATGATCTGTGAGCTATTACTTTGGTTCTTTCTTATGATTTCTGTCTTTTTTTACAAATACTTTATTTATATAATGTTCTGTGCAAGCACAAAAATTAAGCATTTTATGGAATTAAATGCTACTCTTACATCAAGCCCTCTAAAGTGTTCGGAATTTTGTCCTGTCTAAGCTTGTATTAAATTCAATAACATTACTCCTGTGTTTGCATTTTAATTATAAATGTCCAGTACCCCATTGTTAATAATCTCAGAATTATCCTTGGGTGATACATAGATAAACTCCCACAGAATAATAATTAGGATTTCAGTAATAATTGTTTCACTAAAACATACTGAGAGAATTAATACTTAATTTTAACCATCTAAACCAAATCTAAACCATTTAACCAGCTTCTAAACCAGCTGCCTATCATGCTACTTTCATTCTTGGAAACTCTGCATATGGATCATTTCCTACTTCCATTAGTATCTTCCTTTTAGCTGGGAAGATAAGATAGTAAGTGACCATGTAGGTCCTCAGGTGCAGACTTCCACACATCAAAAGGTCTGGACTGTGCAGTACACACACTTGCAAAAGCTCCGTATGGTCTCCATACATACGGACTGCAACAGCTTGAAGCACTGCAATAAAAGACAAAAAATCTGCAGTTTGCTTCAGACTGAGGCATTGCTGGCATGCTACTCTCTGAAGAATAAATAGCAGAATAGGCTCATAGTTATTTTTAACCTTAGTGCAGGATTTTTCATCACTTTGGGGAGGGTAGGGAAAATTTTCAAATTCATATCTTTGATCTGAAGTCAGACATCTCAATAAAAGTCCTTTGTAGACACTGAGGATCTGCAGCCCTTGGTAAAGTCAGGAGCAATTTTCAGTGATCTGAGGTCTCCCAAAGAGTCAGGCCAGTCTTAAAATCTGCATCAGGAGAAATCTTAACTTTTCTGCTTGCTTCACTGGAACTGAAGCTGATAGTTATACATCTGTTTATGTGCTGCCACTAAGCTGAGTTGCCTTGCTGAACCAGAATTATTTGATCATAGTATGTCCTGAGTTGGAAGGAACCCACAAGGATCATCAAGTCCAACCCTTGGTCCCGCACAGGACAGCCCTGAGAATCCCACCATGTGCCTGAGGATATTGTCCAAACACTTCTTGAACTCTGTCAGGCTTGGTGCTGTGACCACTTGCCTGGGGAGCCTGTTCCAGTGCCCAACCACCCTCTGGGTGAAAAACCTTTTCCTAATATCCAACCTAACCTTAACCAACACAGCTTCAGGCCATTCCCCTGAAATTCTGTCACTGGCCATCAAAGAGAAGAGATTGGTGCCTGCCCTCCCACTTCTACCCCTCCTATTGGATGCCCCATAGCTATTAATTTAGCACAACTAGACATTTTTAGCTATGATATTCAGAAGAAATCTTAACTGCTTGCCTATTTTGACTACTGTGCGATATGTGCAGGCAGCTACAAACCTACTTCTAAAGCACCAAGGTGCACAACTCACACTTCTGCTGTTTGAGGAATGAATCAATAAGTAAGTGTATTAAAATTCAGGCCAAATTTGTCTGAAGGAGGCAACATATACAAATATCCACTTGTAGCAAGATGATTGCTTTCAGCTCAAGGCAGAGAAATGCAAATGTGGGTCAGAAAAAGAGCTTAAAATTGCAGACTAAGGAAATTTTTTGTGCTTTTAAGCGTTTCCTTTTTTTTGCATTTGTATGTCAAGCTGGTAGAGATACCAAAATGCTAAACAACAAGAAGAGGAAGAAAAGCAAAAAAAAAATTTCTTACAGCATGTTAACAGTTTTCTTGAAATGAATAGTGTATTTTTTCTTTTAAAAAGCTTTTGAATATTATCAGGAAAATCATCATGCCTTATAGCAGAAACTTTTCCAGATGTTGCATGCTTGAGTGACCCAAGTAATTGAAAAGTCTACATGAACATATTCAGCAGTTTGGGAATATAAGAAATTGTACTGAATAATGAGGATTTAAGGTACTATGTGACTCTTAGAGGCTTGCGTAACAGAATCCCACAAACATTTCAGATTTGTACTGGGTTTTCCCACAGAATTATTAAGACTGGAAAAGACCCCCAAGATCATTGAATCCAACACATACAAAGTTATACTAGGGCTTTAGCTATAGCCTGTGTTTTTGTGGTCTCAGGAGGTTTCAGGAAGTCTTGGGTGTTTTACTCAATGATTTTACATTTCTGAGAAGAAGCATGCAGTTTTTGCATCTCTCATATTTTAAAATCAATCAGGCTTTCTGGCTGTCAGAATGACTTTTCAGTTGCTTGATTGGGAGTTTCTGAATTGGGAATTTCTTAAAGGTATGTGTGATTGAAATATAGATCTGTTACTAAGATTTTTTAGAGGATTTTTATTACTCATAGTATTAATTTTATATATACGGAAAATGTGATCTAGGCAACTTCAGGCTTGTTAATTTGACCCTAATAAACTTAGAAATTTTTTTAAAGGAATAAATAATTAAAGGCATGAGAGTTGAGTGGAGGGAGGACGAAACACAATCTATTTTGCTAAGATAGGTCATCTCAAACTGGCCTAGTATCTTTTTTTAATAAGAAAGTAGGTTTTCTAGAAAAATAAATGGGCTAGATCTGGTCTCTCTGGATTCTACTGAGCCGTTTAACATGGTGCTGCACTAAAAATACTGTTCAAGGTGGAGAAAGATTAGGTTAGTGTAAGAACTGTAAACGCACCCAAAGAACTGACACAGGAGAGACAGAAGGAGGTAGATACGTGTGATGAATTATTCTCTGGGAGTTGACTTGTTTAATTTTCTTGAGGCTTTTTTTTGTTTGTTTTGGTTTTTTTGTTTGTTTTTTTTTGTTTTATTCTGGAGTTGATATTGCTGGCATGCTGTATTGAAAGCAGGCTGTTGAAACTTGCTGATAGGAGGAGGATGTTCATTTCTAGTGCACAGTTTTAGATGGAATGACTATATATTAGTTGGATAATTAGGTAATACTAAAGGGATGGAATTCAACCCAGCTAAGTGTCCAGCCACACATTGTCATGAATTCACTTACCCAGTTTAACCTTGGTGTCAAAATTAGCAGTATGACCGTCTGAGCTCTTATGTAATCAGTAGAAAGAGGCAGATTTTTAATTAGGTGCCCAACTCCTGCTTTCTGTCTTGACTGTTAACAGAGCCTGGGCACCTGACTCTGGCATCAGTGCTGAATGCCTGAAACTGGATGGTGCTACAGCCTCAGCTTAAGAAGTAATGCAACAACTTTTCCTATGAAGAGGGAGTTCAGCAATGGAAGATTTTGAAGGAGAAAGGCCTATATGAGGGTAAGTGGGTTCAAATTTGTCTTTAGTCTGTCAATTTGACACCATCATGGAAGTGATATATGGGGTACAGGCAAGTCTCAAAAGAGGTATTTCCAGTAGAAGGAGGGCATCTGGGCTGGGACCTGATCTAGAATAAGTGTGCAGCACTTCTTGCAGTATCTGAGAAACTTCACCTCAGTATGTAATAGAAGCAGAGAAAACTGAAGGAGAGTAGATTTAGATTATATATGAAGAAGTAATTTTTTACAGTGTGGGTGGTGAGACATTGCCCAAAGAAGCTGTGGATGCTCCATCCCTGGGAGCGTTCAAAGCCAGGTTGGATGGGGCTCTGAACAACCTGGTCTAGTGGAAGGTGTCCCTGCCTGTGGCTGGGGAGGTTGTAACTAGTTGGTCTTTAAGGTCCCTTCCAACCCAAACCATTCTGTGAAAAGCTGCAGGGATGATTAAAGTACTTCTGTTACAAGAGGAATCTGAGACAGCTGTGTTGGATATGCCAGGAAGACTGGTAAAAAGGGAAATGTAATTGCCACAGCTCTGGTGCTGGAGTCAGGGGTTGCTTTGAAATGTGGCTGATATCAGCTAGGTGGTAGCCAACAAGCAGGATGTCTGCAGACCATCAGAGGACTAATGCAGCTCTATGTGTAACAGTGTGGTGTGGTAGGGATATTATGATACCAAAACAGAAGTGTCTACTTGTGTGATTTAGAGGTGATGTGAACTGAATATATGGCACACCTTACTGATTTGAGTTTGTGTGTGCACCTAGCATGTGGATAAAATATTTAACCAATGTAGAATGCATAGTGATAATTGCCTATTACATGGCAGTAGTCAGTAGGAGAATGCTTGATGTGCAGTTAGGGACAAGCTTAAAGATTTATAAAGGGCAATGATTGCTTGGATTCTTTGGACTTAGGCTATTTGGCAGCTTGTGCTTTTTGATAACTCCTATAGAGTGTGATGCTTACTGTCTGCTGTACTGCCCTGCAGTTCCACTGCACTGCACAGGGAAAGCTGTGGGATAAATCAGGCTTTGAGTGAATTTGTGGGGCTGGACAAAGGCGTGTTAAGCTTAGTCTGTGACAAAGATACATTTAGAAGCTGACTGCAGGATAGCAAACTCATGACCACTGAAAGAAAACCTTGCTCTGAAGTGAAAACTGTGGTTGTAGATCCCTGATGTGCCTGTAGTGACAAATGATGGGTGCAGCATTTACAGTCAGTGACAGCCCTTGCCCCAGATACCTCCTTAGTTTGACAAACACTGAAACTTAAAACTGTATGTTAGTGAAGAGCTGCCCTTTGCCTGCATGCTGGTTCGTCCCAACACTAGGTTTGAAAAGGAGCTGAATCCTTTGAGCAAGGGTGAGTAATGTGCTTTCTGCTCTGTTGCAAATCCTCAGTTGCTCTAATTTGCTTTGTCAGCTATTAAGATATTGATCAGGTTGCTCTTTACCAGAAATCTTCATAAAATAGCAGGAGGAAAATACCACAGCAAGAAACATTTTTAATGTGCTTCTGGCAGCACTATGTTTAGTTTTTCAGTTATTTGTTCATTAATAAGGGCTCAGCCTGGGATTCTGAGGTTTTAAAGTGCCGAGAAGACTATCCCGAGAGAGTAGTATGGCTTCTCTCTTTTTTTTCCTTCTGCTTTCTAATTAATTATTGTATAGTGGTACTAGGTTGTTATTGTTCTGTGGTAAAAACAATTGTATGATGATCTCACAGTCCTTACTTGGAAAGGTGCCACAGTGAAGAAAAACTCTGTTTATGCACTGAATTGTCAGTAGTTTGGAAGGGGGTTGTTCTTTTGGAAACAGAGTGCTTTGGATGATAGTCCAAGAAGAGGAATGACAAGGAGGGGAGGATTGAGAAGATAAGTGTGAAAATGTGTCAGGGCTCTTTAAGGTTTATTTTTTATTAGAGTTGTGGTCAACTACCTTAGATTTAGAATCTGTCCCAGTTTATATATGGATTTTTTTCCCTGTATTCTAGGTTTTATTTAGCTCCGAGTCATGTTTTTCTGGCTAGTAAACTGGGGGTTTATTTTGAAAATCTAAGCCTCTTCCTGAGAGACAACACTTGGAGCATCTCAGGTCTGCATGGCTGTCACTTACAAGGATGCCCAGAAAAACTGGAAGAACATCACTTGAAGACGTTTCTTGAAAAGAAAAGATTATAAGGTCTGAGGGAACCCATCTCTAAATTTCAGGAAAAAGATATCTTGCAGTCTTATTGGGGAAGAAAAAGAAACAGAATTTCCAGCAAACCCAGATTATTTGTATGTGGGGAGGTAATGTGGGCTGAGGGGGATGGTGATGGATCAAATAAGCACAATCTACTGTTATAGATCATTACTAAACATGGGATGTTGAAATGCAGATTTAAACTTGTTTCACAGTCTCTTAAGATAGCTGCTTGAAAGTCAGAAAAAAATGACCTTTTGAAGATTCCTATACCTCCCTACTCAATTCTATCTAGTTGCCTATTTTGCTTAACTTCAGTACAGTTTAGTGAAGTGAATCCCATCCAAAGACTGTGCACCTTGCTTAACCTTTTCATAGCATACTGTCCTCATGCTTTGTTCACACAGATTCTTAAGCAGTAATAAAAACCTAAATATTTTTATACCATAAAATGGGATCTACATGAACTCTATCTGCTGAACTGTGCACTGTACAAGAAGGAATTTTGTTCCAACTTACTTGAGTATTCTGTCATGATATTTTTAATAATATGTTTTCTGTTAGGGTAGAATATATTGTATAAAAACTAAAATAAATTTTGCCAAGGTTTTGGGGGTTTGTAGTCAAGCATGACAGAGATCATTTATTCTTGAAATGTGTTCATGTTGACTTTGTTTTGAAACAAGAATATATTCCTTGCGGAATATTTATGTTCAAGATCCTTCTCTAATTTCCATATTAAAAAAACCTTACACTTAATGCACTTTCTGCTAAATTTTAACCCCAGAAATGTCTTAAATGTCTAAATATCTTAGAATGCTAAGATAAGGTAGTCTGAAAGGTATTATAGCGCAGGCCCTTGTAAGAGCATACTGTCTTTAAAAACATTTTAATAATAAGCTTTCTGAAATCATACTTTTGCCTTTTCTCTATTTTAACATGAGCAAAGAAAGAAAAATAATTTTAACAGTGCTGCTCGGCTGTTAACACTGAGCTATTATTAGTAGCACTTTGGAACACTGATGTGGTGTTTCTAAGTGGAGGCATTTTCACATGCGGTTGTGCATGTTCACTTCGAGGGCTTTCCTTCAGTCAAATCTGCTGTTATCTGAGATAATGTGGGTTTTGGAGCTATCCCAGGCAGCTGCCAAATACTGTCAAACATTCAAAGTGGAGGTGTAGAGAAAAAGAATTGTGTGTAGGAAACTCCAGTTGTGTAGGTATATAGGTTTGGTATAGTGTCCTGGAAGCATCTTGGGATAGTGGGATTGATGGGCCAAGGCCAGAAGTCTGAAGTTCAGCAAGATGAAGTGCTGAGTCCTGCCCTTGGGCCACAACAACCCCTGGCAGTGCTACAGGTTGGGGACAGAGTGGCTGGGAAGCTGCCCAGTGGGAAAGGACCTTGGGGTGCTGGTCCAGAGCAGCTGAACATGAGCCAGGGTGTGCCCAGGTGGCCAAGAAGGCCAGTGGCATCCTGGTCTGTGTCAGCAATAGTGTGGCCAGCAGGAGCAGGGCAGGGATTGTGCCCCTGTCCTGGGCACTGGTGAGGTCACACCTCAAATCCAGTGTCTAATTCTGGGCTCCTCAATTCAGAAGGAACACTGAGGTGCTGGAGTGTGTCCAGAGAAGGGTAACGTAGCTGGTGAAGGGTCTGGAGCACAAGTCCCATGAGAAGCAGCTGAGGGAGCTGGGGATGTTCAGCCTGGAGAGGAGGCTCAGGGGAGACCTTACCATTCTCTACAACCACCTGAAAGGAGGTTGTGGCCAGGTAGGGGTTAGCCTCTCCTCCCAAGTAATACATGACAGCACAAGAGGAAACAGCCTCACGTTGTGCCAGGGGAGGTTTAGATTGTATATTAGGAAAAATTTCTTAACTAGAAGGGTTGTCAAGCACTGGAACAAACAGCCCAGAGAAGTGGTTGAGTCACTATACTTGGAAGTATTTAATAGACATGGAGATGTGGCACTTGGGGGACATGGTTTAGTGGTAGGCTTGGCACTGCTGGGTTGGTAGTTGGACTGGATCTTAGTAGTCTTTTCCACCCTGTTCCAATGATGCTGTGATTTTTCAGAGACTTGTAGATCTTCATCTTGAGGTATTTTTCCATGTTATTCAGCTGGCTCTCTAAATGTTTCTTAATCCCATCCTATAAGGTGACTCAGACTCTACCTAATAAACATGACAGGTCCCTTAGTCTTCAGTGAAGACTGTTAGTACTAGATAAACAAGACCTGACTCTTTAAATGAAACCCATAGGGCACCAACTATGATTTTTATGGGTGGTGGGAGGCAAAGCAGCCAATGCGAGCTACCTTTGATTTTCCTTTTTTTAAGGCTTTCATTTTGGTTTGAGGTGCAGAGCAGACTTGATCTTTAGTATAGAGAGAAGGGAAACTTTTTCCCTAGCTAAACTGCCACAGAAACTAAAGAAAAACACTCCTTTAAAATATTTTTGACTGCTTTATTTCTTAAATAACTAGGCATCTCCATGTATTCTGTTGGGTTTTTTTTAAATACATGAGCCCAGGTTAATACTATGAAGATTTAATAACCTTTAAGAAAGGAAAAAAATATTAACAGCTTCCTTACAGAAATAAAGTAACAGCTTTAGGAAAGAAGATGTTAAAACAAGTTGAAGGATGTCAAATTAGTGATTGAAATGTCGTGGTAGTAATCTGTTGGTAGTGGAAATGCAGAAGAGATGGTAAACAATCAGACTGCTATCTTTTTTATGCAATACCATATTTTTAGAAAAATCCACTATCCACTGCTTTTGGGAAGAAAAGTCGTACTTTCTAATTGTTTATATAAATGAGTATCTTCACATGCCAGTCTAACTAGGTTTAAACTTGGCATAGAATTGCAATTATTTATCAACATAGTGATTTTGATGTTTCCGTTGTTATTGAAAGAAAGCTATCACTGCTTTATTTTGTTATTGTTTTGTTGTTCATAGGCTATAGAAATACCAAGTAGATAAAAATAGAAATTAGAGTTTAAGGGCACTTAAAATATTTTTAACAATGAGGTAGGGGATAATACAAAATCTTCAAAGTCAACACAAGACCTTGACATGCACTATCAAACAGATGAGCTCTTTGCTAGCTCAAGGATGAGTTCTTTAGCAGTGTACTTAAATGGCTGTTGAAGATAAATTTTGAAAAAAAGTCTTGTGAAAATGGAAGACATGGCACTTGCCAATAGCTTGAAAAGTAGCATTTAGTTTCTGAATTACTTTAATAAGAAGAAACTTTATTAATTTCTTGATATTTCTCCATTAATCAGCTTTGAAAAACATATACTAGCAGAAGAAAAGCTTTTTCTATTTTGGATTCAAAGTATGACAAATCAGCATTGTTCTGTGTGGTGCCTGTTGGTGCATTTTGTCCTCAAACAATGGGTTATATGTGTTAACCCATCTTCTTTGATGGGTTTAGTTATGAAGTCAGTCCTGCCACACAAGGTCTTCTGTTTCTTTGAGAAGTAAAGCTGGGAGATAAATATTTTCAGATAGATGTATTTGATGTGGAGGAAGGAAGAAATTGAAAGAAAAAGTTATTGAGGACTGTTTTTTTAAGGAAGCTCTACTGGGAGCAAAAGTCAAGCTAGGGGCAGTAGTTGTGAATACCAAGGGCAAAACACATACCCAGAGCACTGGGAATGAGTGGGTTCAGTTGATTGTATTTTACTATGCATTTGTTGATGTTTATTCAACTTTAGGGGTTGGGCAAATGCACTTGGTTGTACTCCAGCTTGTCTGTAATTGAGTGTTTGGATGTCTTGCTCTGCAGTGAAGGGAAGAGGCAAGTGCAGACAGAAAATGTCTCATGATTTTTCTTCAAGTCTTAAAGCAGCTTTTAACTGCCCCAGCACAGCTCCAGTCATTTGGTGCCACTCTTGTGGGTCTTGTTTAAAAACTGTCCTTCTTCCCCTTCCCAGGAGCACCAATAAGTACCAGTAAGTACTTGGCATCCATTACAAAACATCTTTCATTAGACTAGACTAAATCAGTTTGCTAAATAGGAGCCTCACAGAGTAGGAAAGATCTCTTCTATGTCCAGCTGCATCCATCACTACAGAGATGACACTGTCATATTGTAGCTTAATTTTTTGGCTTTGAAGTCATTTAGCACAAAAGGAGTAAGATATCTTGTCCTGAGGTCTGTTTCCATATTAGTGATCAAAAAGGAAAATCTGAACATGAGAACTGAAAGGATTTTTGTTTGTAAAAGTGCCTGGAAAACAGACAGAGCAATTACCACATAGTCCCTGGTTTCCTAGAACTGAGAAACTCACAGTTTATTTTGCCCTGTAGAATCCTGCATTCTGAGTTGTAATCTGGGCAGGTTAAGGAGTCCTTGTATAACATGGCAGAATGCATTAGGAAAATCCATTTGGATAAGTGCTTGCAAATTCTATTCTTACTTATGCAGGATGGGCCTGGGAACTGTCACTGGGGAGAAAAATTGAATATGTTTTAACTCTTAATTATTTGGATGCTGCTGTTGTCCACTCCCAGGTGATCTAATTTTATCTGCAGCTGTAGAAGGCAGATACAGCTGCAGTTTCATGACGTATGCTTTTATGCAAATACTAATAAATATTCTAATTTTTGCATCTTCTACCTCACTGTGCAGTCCAACTTCTATACCTTCTCACCCCCTCTGGATCTCTGAAAAAACTCATCCATTTGTAAGATTGTAGTTTACCAATCTTTTAAATTAGGTAAACAATTTACAGCGCTTAGGTCATATACTAACTTGTAGAGTGTAAATGAAATATAGAGGATGGTATTTTTGTGACTTTCACAGTCTTTCACTGAGACTACACACCTGATGTTTTCTAGCACTCAGATAATTTCATAGCCAAAATAAGGATGTGATTTTGTAGCTTGTTGCCTGTAGAATTCTTAAAATCTCATCTGTTTTACCCCAGAGCCATCCTTCCTAAGGTACCTAGCTAAGAGATATTCAGAATGGAAGAATGAACAAAATGCTTGTTGGATGCACTCTAATACCACTTTTTCTGCATCATCCCTTAGTAGCTGGGTTTTCACAGGGCTGTGACACTGTTGTTGCTTCAGTATTAAAAGGTTAAGGCTACTCTCCTGGATTTCAGCCAGTGGTCTGTGACTTCTGCCACATAAGTAATGCCAGACTCTGAGTTCTTTTCTAACTCACTTTTATTTGAATTGGACAACATACAAATTGTTTGTAACTGTATAGTTTATAAAGAACTATTTTCCCTGTAGGGTTTCACTTACACTTTGTTTTTGTTTTATTTGTTGAAAAAAGATTGCATTCTTGAAAAAAGATTGCTTTCTTTTTTTTCTTTCTTAATTGCATCAAGAAAGTTATTAATAGACTTTCCCTTTTCAGAACTGGAAAATACCCAGAAAGACATTTGCTCACACTTTCCAAATACAAATTTGCTTCTAAATTGAGACCAAACATGGAAAAATTTAGAATGTTAGGTGAATATTTTGTGTAGTTCTGAGCAGATGGAAACAGCTGTTTAGTTCTCAGAATGTTTAAGTTGATGGTTTTAAATTGTCCGTGAACTATGCAAATAAAGTTGGTGGGAAGTGACTGAGGAATACAACCCACGATCAGTAGCTTTAAATTAGCTTGTTCCTCCACTGGAAAATTTTCAGGGCATTTTCAAATCAGAAAATATTGAAAGCTATTGATAACTGAGTTTAATAATGTCCCATTTTGTTTTGTCAAGCAGTCCTAGCTTATCTCTCTTCTAAGTTAAAAAGTTGAGTTTTGTGACATTTGGTGCTTTGAAAAAATTATTTGACAAAGATGTATTATAGTGATGTCCATGATTCACTGTGATATCTCTGTGGGCAGACAATCATGTTATGTTTTCACTGGAAGCAAGTATGTTGTTCTTGTAACATGGGTGTCATCCAAATGATCACAAACTATCCTAACTAGCCTCTTATGGCTAGCTCTCATTCTTGTATCTTTAGTTTATAAAAACTCTGTAGATGAAGCTGGAGAGTAGAGATGAGATCTGCGGGACCTAAAAAGGCTGGAAACAGTAAAATTAGTGCTCCTAATTGTTGAAGAAGTTATCTCATAAAGCACGGGACCACAGCATCTGCTGGTACATATAAACAATGAAGAATGGGAGAAAATTCCACATATGTGCTGTTATACTCAGAATCTTTTTTTATATAAGTAAAGATTAAACCCACGTTATCTCTAAAGACAAGTAGTTGTTGTTATTATAATTAAAAGTCATTACAGCCTGATCCAGGAATCATTCCTTGGCTGGATCCAATAATTACTGGAAAAGAGATAATGCTTCTGTATAGGGAAAAGTCTCAATAATTAACAATGCAGTTAAATTCATTGAACACATGAAGTGTCTACCTCTATCGTGCTGTAATGCTCACTTTTTTCCTCCTCCTCTGGACTGTAAGGTGGTTTCATTCTGATGGTGGGTATGGGGAGGCATTTCAGCAGTTGTCAGCATCAAAAGGACTTCAGATACTGAAGGATCTGAATAGCTGAGGAATATGATGTTTCTGTTGGCAGTTTCTTCTTCACTCTAGGATCCACTTGGGGTCATTTTTATATTTACTGACAAGCTTTTAAACTCGGCTCTTTTTTTCTTTTTTTTCATCTGCAGCTCCAAGTTATGTCCAGATTTACTGTATGTGATGCCATACATACACTTGATCACTCTAGAACGAATTTTGCCCAGCTTTAAGTCTGCAATTCTTCAAGGGACCATGGGTGAGCTATAGCCACAGTCCCTCCAAGTGCCAGCTCTGTACCCTCTCTCATTTTATCCCATGCTTCTACTGCATCCCATGCTTCCAAGTCTGAAGGCCTCTGCTATCATACCAGGCCTGTATTTTTCTATACTACATCATGGTGTTTAATTGTAAAATGATGATGGTACCATGCAAATATAAACAAAAGTAAAAACAAATCAGCCACAGACATCTGTGCAGCTGGAAAAATTGTTGTCACAGCTGAAACAAGTTTAATTGCAGGCTAAAACAAGATTGCAGGCAGGTCAACCAAAGTTCAAACAAAGGAAGCCTGAAAAGCCTGAATGCTGCTCAGCATTTGCAAGCCCCACTGCAAGGCTTCTGGCCAGCCACAGGTGATGGCAGTGTGGTATCTACAGGGCTGCAGGGTAACAGAGCTGTAAGGGCCAGCAAGGGACACTGGTAACTCACTGTCTGTCCTGTTACGTCCAGACCTAAAATATGGAGGTCTGGACATAATGCCCAGCTCAGAAGTTCTCAGGATGCTTGTCAGCTGAATATGGGAGTGCAAACATGGAGGTACCACACAGAGTGCTGCTCATTATACTGTTTTTTTCAGTCTCTAGCATTGCCTACTCTTAGAGAAGACTCCAGGCTTGATTAAGCTTTTGCTCTGACCCAGTCTTTATATCCAGCTTTTGGTCCCACCCTTTGACTGGAAGGTACTGCCCGTCCAGCAGAAAGAGTGGATGTCGGGATGTGCCCACACTGTGATGCAGTTCAGTATCTTAGTTTAACCTGTTGCTGAAGGTGACTTTAATGAGATGATGGACTGTAAATGCAGTGTGGCTGAAGTGCTGCTACCTGCTCTCATCTGGGTTTGAAGAGCAAGACAGGTAGCTGTGGGCAAAATGATAATTTCTACTGCCTTACTGTGGAGGTTTGATTGCTGAGGTAGGCAGCATGCTTATGAATTTCTGATAAAGTGTGGTGGGAGGCAACAGAAGTTAGCAAAAGTCGGCATCACTGTGGCTTGCCTTAACATGCAAAAATTGGGAGTCAAATATATCAGTCATGAGAGTGAGTTAGTCATGAACTTAAGAAAGGAAAGTAATTTGGGATACATCCTTCACATTTTCAGGCTTTTTTGTATTCATGCAAAATTTGCTTTTAAAAAAAAGTGAGATTCAGGTAAACTTGGCCTGTAGTAACATACCAGTTTTAGAAGTCATGTAAGTGCTTGGGGAATTGACAAAACTATGACATTTAAGTTCATATTTTTGAGCACTGAGTGCTGCAAGGAACTCAGCATTAATATACATTCCTTGTTTTTGCATACCATTTATATGTATTTTTTGTGATTATTGCTATCATCCCTGCAGTTGCTATTTTTTAAAATAAATTTTTGAAGGCCACTAAACTGCATCAGTTCTAAAGATTGATTAGTACCAGCTGCTGAAAACAAACGTAGTAGATTGTGGTTACAGTTACTTGAAAATTGTTTCTAAAAACCCTGTACTCAGAATCCATGACCCTACCCTATAGGAGTCTTAATTTTCTTCAAGTTCTTGGAATTTTGGACTGAAATATTTATTGCAGCTGGTCTGTTAGTAGCTGAGAGTGAAAGAAAAGAATGTTATAGTGGAATAAAGTGTTGCACAACACATACTGCAGCTACACAAGTACTTGTTACCCTCTCTGTCTGAATGGAGCATTTTGACCTGTAATATGTTGGTGTGAGGAGACCTGAACCTTTGAAATAAGTACCTGCAACATTTTTATTTATCCTCACGTATTCATATGTTTGCTCATTTTGCACATGAAAACTGTCAGAGCAGTTGAAATACCTTTTGTTACTCTTGCCAAACTTTACTTTTTGTCGTTATGTCTCAAAGCTAACGTGGTAATATCCACTACAAGACATTTATTTTCTGTAATAGCTCTTTTGCTCAATCACACCTCAACAATGAATATAGCATTTTGGTAAGGCTGATAGTCAAAACTGGGAAACCTCACAGGAATTTTCACAAGTAGGAAACAATTGTTGAAAATGGTATTCTAATGGAAAACTGTTGATCTTAGATACTGAGCAGAGGCATGATCACCTCCCTCGACTTACTGCCAATGCTCTTCCTGATGGTGCTCAGGACACCAGTGACCTTCTTGGCCCCAAGGGCACACTGCTTTCTCATGGGCAGCTTGTTGTCCACCAGGACCCCCTGGTCCTTCTCTGCAGAACTGCTTTTCAGCAGGTTTGTTCCTCACTAGGTGCAGGACTCCGCACTTGCTTTTATTGAATTTCAGATGGTTCTTCTCTGCCCATCTCTCCAAACTGTCGAGATCTTTCCAAAGGGCTGCACAGCCCTCTATAGTATCAGCCACTTGTTCCAGCTTTGTGTCACTAGAACTTGCTGAGGAGGCATCTGCACCTTCATCCAAGTCCTTGATGAATCAGTTACACAGTAGTGGGCTCAGTATTGAACCTTGGGGACACCACTAGTGACAAGCCTCCTGTAACTTGTCAAGGAAGCTATTTTGAAAAATTGGCAGGAAACCAAAGCAGCACACCCCTTCCATTGTATGTTACAGGGTGATCTTACTGTTTACCCACAGGGTAGTACTGGCATTAAAAAGGATTCCTTTCACTGGGACAGCTGTTCCACCGAGGCGTTGCAATAGGAACAGTGGTGGGAAGCAAAGACTGTTGTTGGCCTCTGTGGAGTTAGATGCTTGTGCTTCCAAACTGCCAGCATCCCACCACTTGTTCACATGACTCCAGAAAGAAATGCAGGAAAGAGCCATGCAGTCAGGATCTTGGCCTGCAGCAACCCTCTCTCCCATTGAAGTAGAAAGGTCAGTGTAAGCAAACAATTTTTCCAGGAAGAAGAAATGAAAGCAGCACAAAGGAATCAGATACTGGAACAACAGGAAAAAAAAAGTATTTGAAAAGATATCCAGTATCGTAGCCATTAGGCGTAGTGTAGGCATATACTCTGTAGGAAAAAAAGTTACATCAATCAGAAATACATGCACAAAACAGAGTTCAGGAGTACAAAACAAGTGTTGATAGAGAAATATGCATCAGTAGATTTGCATAAGTAGCTTAAGACTCCAGTTTTGCTATGCTGCCTAAATCTTAGTAATAACCTTTGTGGAGTACTACTCCTACACTAACATTTATTTTTAATTTTCTAAATACTTGGCACTCTTTCAAATCCTGAGTCAATTAGTTATATCTTGTTGAAAATATATATGTTAGAGAAAGAATTCATGCATTGCTGGTTTGTCTTTGGATGCTGTTGTGTATTTTTCATTTATATAAACATTTAAAACAGTGAGTCAGAACAATGCCATGTGGAAATGAAGAGTACTTGTAAGATTTTTTTGGTGTGCCTGTGACCTAATGGGTCATTCCTTCCGTGTGGGAAAGTGTAGTGTCAGGAAAATAAAGTTTTGACTATGATTCTGAGGTGCAGTCCTGTTGTGCAGTTTTTCAGAGCAGGTTGTGCAGTGATTTCAGAGCAGGTTGTCTGAAATCCCATCTGACACATAGAGGACAGTGCTATCAGTACACTGGTTGTTTTGATTCTTGCGTTGTTTTGACTAACTTTAATTAGTACTACATTAGTCTGTGGAATGGATAAGTATTATAGGCAGATAGATGGCATAGTTCCCTAAACATTTTGTCATAATCCAAATTTGACCAAAACTTCTGATTACAAACATTGTTTCAGTGCTTCTATGCCTTTGTCTTGTCTGTGGTCCATCTCTCATTAACTGTATGAGGGAGAATGTGTTAATGCCATTGATCTCTAATCAACAGCAGTATAAAATCTTCAGCAAATGTTATGTGTGTCTGGTTCCTCTCCCTTTCAGGTCATAAAGTGATGGGGTTTGGATTTGTTTGTGGTTTTTGCTTTGTTGGGGGTTTTGTGGTTTGGTTTTTGTTTTTCTGGGGGTTTTTTTTTTGTTTGTTTGTTTGTGGTTTTGGGGGTGTTACGATTGGTTGGTATGGGTTTTTTGTTGGTGGTGGTGGTGGGTTTTTTTGTTTGGTTTTTTTGTTTACTTGTTTGGTTTTGTGTTTTGGGGGGGGGGGTGCTTGAGGTTTTTTGTGGTTTTGTTTGTTTTGTTTCATTGGGTTTTTTCCCTGCCTTTTTTCCCCTGCCTCACCCTTTCTTGCAGCAAGAGCAGCTCAGACAGTGAGTTAGGCTCTTTGTTTTTTCCAGCTAGAGCAGTGTGTTTCTGCATAGTTAGCTTCATGGTTATGATGAGAGACTGCTCTAGGAAACACAGGTGTTGGGAGGATGTTGAAAGGCCCATCAAACTCAGAGAAGTGTTTGCAGCGCAAACTCAGCAGAAAATATGTCCCCTGTTCTCATGCACTTTTCCATGTCTGTGTAGGCAGTGTGAGAACCCCAGGTCATGAGGAGAGAAGACATCCCATGCACAGGAAACTTTACCACAAAGTGCCCAGCACATTTCTTGTGAAGAGGGTGAAGGTTAATTTGGGATAAAGACCAAATTAAGCTGTTTCAGTTTCTGCTGGTAAAGTGATGGAGGAGGCTGGGAGGGTTGGGCTTCAAACTTCCCTGTAGCAAAACTCAGCATTTTCCATGGCATTGGGCTGTGTTCAACTTGATAAAGCTGTTCTGCAAAGTGAAACAGAGCTGTGCTTTTTCCTTTTTAGCTAACAGATGTGTGTGTTACAAATGCTCACTTCCACCTCTGGATATGTGTATTTTTTTTGTTCCTAGAAGCACTAAAGTAATAAAAATACTGCAGTGACAAGTGAAATTAAAACAATATCTCATTAAGAAAACTGCTGATTGTATTTCTGTTGTGAATATAGACAAATAGTTTTAATTTGCACAAATAGCTAAGTGGCCTAAATTGCAGTTTTCTGTTAAAAGTACTCAAATATATTAAAAGGTAAAATTAGGTTTTTAGATTATTTGAGTTTGCTGAAGTTCATAGTGGAGAAGGATCAAGAAGAAATTTTGTGACTTAGAAACTTATCTGCAACTAAATGGGATCTGTGGATAGGAAAGTAAAAAGAAAACCACTTCCTGGTGCTGAAATGTCCTTTTATCTAAATATCACTGAAAAGTTGCATTCGGGGATTTCCACATTGCACAAACACATTTGTTGTATCTTGCGTTAGTTGATTTCATTTTCTTGTGGAAGACTTTTCCCTGTTCTTGCTGCAGTTACTCACTCAAAATCGTCAGGTGAGCTTCAGGGAGTTAAAAGAAGATTCTTCAGGCCGAACCTAATACTTTTGTCTTTTTTAATCAAGACTCTGGTGTGTGGGAGAAGGGGACATTTAACCAGCTTGTAAGGGGAGCCTAGACTTAAGAATCAGACTGAGAGGGGGATATACAGCTCTTTGTATAGCTGACCAATTAGCACCTGCTGAGTATGTCTTTGTGGGGAAATAATGTCAGTGGAAGGCAAAGGTTCATATTGGATGCAGTCTTTTGCCTTCCCAAGGCCTAGATGATGGAATGAATGGACTGAAACTGTTGTCAACCTGTGGATCTGCAGCAGACATACTCTGTGTCGCTGCCCTCGTGAGTTTCGCTGGAAGGATTTGACTCATGGTGCCAAATGCATGGCTTTGACTTCTCCTGTTTTGATCTGTGCAAGATTCAGGACATTCAGTCTCTCATTAAATGAGACAGAAGAGTGAAGTGCATGTCAGACAGTAAAGAAAATAGCTCTTAATTGGAGTAGGTCTTAGCAGGGTTTAGCTGGGAGCTGCTCTCCTTTGAGCTGATGTTCTGCTCTTGAGCTGCCTCTGCAGCCATGAGTGCTAGGGTTGATCCAGACCTTCACCTCACATCCTTGTGTGGTTAATAAAGTTCCTTGCATGATCTTTGAAACAGCTGTTGGAGGTGGGTTGCTGAAATTGCTGAAAGATTGGGTTTGAGCCAGCATGGCAAAACTTTTTTCACTACCAAGGTTTTCTAATGTTGGAGGTAATAATAAATAATAAAACACTCCCTGCGTGCTAGTTACACTGGAGATGGTGCTTTTACACAAAAGGCAACATATTCATAACTTAGCATAATCTGGCATTTCATCCTTTCCATTATTTTGTCTATATTGATATGGTTAATAGGATGTTAGTTGGAAATCAAGCCACACTGCAGATCCAAAACACTGTTTCAGGCAATATTCACTTTAATGATTTTGTGTATTGTTAAAACATTTTCAATCACAGAAACTATTTATGAAGATGTTATTTGAAGAATGCAGTTGGCTGAAGGAGCCCTCTTGATGTTTCAAAATGGATTTTTCAGGAACAAGAACCCTAATTCGTAAGGTTCAGGGAATGGTCCTTTCAGTCTGGAGAACCTTGAGACTCTTAAGTGCAGTTCAGTAAATTGTGCAAGGAGTGTTGAAAAAGTAGATGTTAGGATTGAAATAAGGTTTGATTTCACCTTGTTTTAAGGGGTTGTTTGGTAGAATTTTTTGTTTCATGAAGAGAACCAAAGCACTTTGCTGAAACAATTGGTGATATTAGGAGAATGTTACCTAGTAGTTGTACAAACTAATCATCAGAAGTTTAGTCTGGGACTGAGATGATAATAATTTTTGCTCGAGATTTTTCAAGCTGAGTGAGACCAAATGTCCCAAAGTTTCAGTCCCAGAAGACACAAGGTCACATAGCTGAGCAGGATGGCATTTGCTTTCCACAGCTAACTGACAGGACTGAGGGTAGCAGAGCAGAAGTGGCATCAGAAGAAGACCTTTTCTTCAAGTCATACATTTTTGTGTTAATAGAGTGCCAAATAAATATTCACATAACAGAAGGGAGGCTTGTTCAGAAGCCTTTTCTGAACTGTGGATGTGGCTTTTACTGATACTGGAGGTCAACAACAGCTTCTCATGTTTCTGTTGAAAACTGGGCTTGCAGCAAAGCTTCATGAAGTGCAAAGCTACATATCTTGCTAACATCCACTGTCTATAGTCTTAGTAAGGGCAAAGCCAAAGGCTGTGTGTAGATAAATCATGCCCTCTTCAGGAGAGGTTGCTTTGTCATGAATTACATCAGCCTTTGGCATTGCTGTCTGCTTGAGTGGTACCTGTCTTTGGAAACTATCCATTTAAGGATACTATGTGATCTGTTTAATACTACCTTTAATTTGGTAAGAATGCTACCTCCACTGGCATTTATCAAAAACATGATCATAAGGTTGTAAGTGTTGAAACAATTGCCATTCAGGAGAGGGATCAGAGCACCTGTTGTTTGGCTATGCATTGAGTAAAGGGAACTCACCCCTGCCAGCAAGCTAGCACAGCTGTGGGAGGGGTCCAGTTTGCCCAGCTTCAGCATCAGAACTAAGCAAGTTATCTAAATAATGTTTATAGTTAGAGAGAGGTATCTCCATGGGGTGACTCGTCCCACCTGCCTTGGAAAATAGTGATTCATTCTCTGCTTGTGTCTCACCATTGACTATACAGAGAACCTGAATGGTGAGTTGAGATCAGATACCTTCCTTCTGTGTTCTTTACATGAGATAAAATCTTTCTATAAGTGATAAGAGCTCATGTTAAATTCTTAAGTAGTCTTGGGTAATTGGTAGGGCTGGTGATTAAATCAAGAAACTGAGACTGGAATTCCCAATTTCTTTTACTGTAATATGCGATGGACGGGAGGT
>VZTR01005740.1:1052-12834 GCA_013400775.1 Chaetops frenatus | reverse complement strand
AATATAACCTTCATTTAACCTGTAGTAAGCTTAAAAGTAGTTTACTTTTACTGTTTGCTCATTGCCAGCTGTTTGTAGAAGCCCCCATCACATAGTATTTTCACCCAATGGAGTAAGAGACCTACATCCTGATCTTTGGAACTTTGTTTTGACACAGGATCTTTTCTCATGACAGTAGCAGTTAAACTCTTCCAAACAACAATATTTTGAAAGTTTAGCTGTAGAAAAGCAACTGTAGACAAATGCTGTCTCATACTCAACATATCATATATATTTATTTTTCTTAATAGAACCAAGCCTTTTGGTAAACATGTTAAGATATGTTTCTTACAGCTGTTCTACCCACTCACCAAATGCTGACCTGAAGTCCTTTTCAGCATAAGCTTATTTCTTTGTGCTCCTACTCTGACTGGGTATTGCCATGACTAGTGCTGGGTGAGGTCCAGTAGAAGATTCTACAGTTTTATTATTTTCAGTAAACTTTATTGTGAGCACTGGTAATCTGAAGTTAAATTTACAGTTAATCAGAGAATGGTACCTGCTCACTGGTTGCGATTTATGCAGTATAAAAAGACTGTGAATTTATGATGATTATTTTGTTAATTTTTTTAGATGTGGATTTAGCTGATATTATGATGCGCAAAATCCCTCCCCACATGAGGAAAAGAGCCCTCTGTAAGTATGATCCTTGTAAGTAATGTAAAGATGTATCATTAGATGATAAATTAATACTGCAATTTAAATGAATTGTTGAGATCTTAGAGAGCCTTGGAAAATTACTTGTCTTGTAGACACAGCCCAAATTCCTTCCTCTCTAGAATGAGCTTCTCATTTAAAATCTAATTCCTAAGCTGATGTAAATGGCCAGGGCTGTGTTCAGTTCAGTTGTCTTAGATGCTTAACTTGCATTTGAGTTTTTGATGTCCAGTGAAGCACTGGTGAAGTTAAGAAGAAGCTTGAGTATTCCATAGAGAAGGGAAGATTCTTTTGAAATCCTCCAGAGGGAGATGCTGACTAGTTAAATTCAGAGGCTTAAGTTAAGCAGGTTGAATGTTCCTTTGAAGGCCTTCAGACAGGTTTAAAGTGGCGTTCTAGAACAAAATATAAGCTAGGTGCTTTATTTAATTAGAATGCATCTTGCTCATTGTTAGGTCCATCAACCTAAAAGGAAAATATTCTCCCATTTTGCAGTGTGGCTCAAATGTTTTGTAGAATGAATGAGGGGCTGCTGTGAAGGTGTTACTCATTCTATTAGTACCTTCCAGGTTTATCAGATTTTACTCCTCCCTTCCTGAAGTAAAGGAGTTTGTCATAATAGTATGAAACAAATGCAAAAGTTCCACACTGTAGTGCTAGCACAGCTGATTGAAGGAACATTCACATTTAAAATCATAACCAAATTTCTGTAGGCTTTCTCTCCTACTGTAATTTTTCACTTCATAGGCATTGTGAAGGGAAGAACTGTCATGGATGTCTGTAGTCCAAAAAAATGTGGAGTAGAGGAAAAACATAGATGCTACCATCTGCCACATCAGCAGGCATCCCTTTTGCTTTTTCTTTCCACCACCATCCCAGAATTTCAACCTGTCTCTGGCCCAGTAGGCTTTATTTATAGTTTTCATTATCCCTTTCTCCTGGCAGTAGAGCCTAGAACAGCACAGTGTGCTGACACTGATGTTTCCTGCCCTTTTGTTCTGCACTCTACCAACCTGTTGCCCCTTTGTCCTTATCCCTAGTCCTTCCTCTGCAGACAGAGGCCCCATCTGACAAATTTGCCTATGCTCCCCAGGGATTATGGAAACCAGGAAGCTTCATTAAGGATGGTTTAATAACTTAGACAAAAGAGAAGAGCAGCTGGTCTGTTAATGTGTCTCTCTCAAGCCCCATTTTCTGACACAAAAGCTTTCTTGCACGTGGTCCAGTTTTCAACAATTTGCTGTAAAATGCTACAGATCTACAGTTCATGCAAACGGAGTTACTGTGCATTGGATCTGCCTTGAGCATTTTACTTGAATGATGTGAGGTGATTTTATCAGTAGGTGTGCTGCTGTTGAAAAGCACCGTAGCTGATAGTGGCCTCAAATTTTGGTGTATGTTTTTGCTTTCTCTGTTGCCTAGCATGGTAATGTTAGAGGAATAACAGTTGGAGACAACCTGCTGCACTCTGCTACTCTGTGAGACAAACATCAGTAAAGCCAAGCAGCAAGAAAAGAAGGGCTCTTCATGAGAAAATGACAGCAAGAGAACACAGCCCCCGCCATGGTGCCAAATCCCGCACTGTGCAGAGGGCCTCCACCATTGATGTCACCTCTGACATGGTTGGCCTTTCTCTAACAGGTTTGTACCTTCCTGTCAGCTTTGTTCTGTTTCTCCTCCTTTTAGAATCTGCTTTGTACTAATATTGTTGGGGTTTTTTAAATTGCTCCAAGATTTAGATCTGTCTGGTTATCTGGAGGTAATGAGATAAAGGAATTATGATAAAAAATTTTAAAAAATCTTGAATTTACTACTTTTAAAATAAACAAAACATTAAAATCAGAGATGGATTAAAAAAATTAAGTTGGATTGTTTGTAGTTATGTCTATCACTCAAAAATAAGCAATGGGGAGAAAATAAAATAATATCAAGGTCTAAGAAGAACCTTGGCAACCCCCTTTTTTGACGTTGTATGGAATTTTCAAGACAGTTCAGGGAGCTGAAGCTTATCTCCCTTATCTTTTATGGTTAATCAGTTAGGATTGTAATCTTCAGAGGCTTTCTTTCATTAGTGAGAGAGACAGATACTATTAACTACCTGTTAACTACAAACTACTAATTTGTCCTGTTAACTACCACAGAGTAGACATCTGATAGAATAATTTGGAGTTAATAGTGGCTCAGGCTTTAATCCTGTTGTTTTCTATTGAGATTAAGCATTTAATATTCCTAAAGTGCATATAATCTCACATAGCTTTACATATTTTAGTATGTTTTATAAACTGAGATCATGCCAGGTTTTCCAAATAATTATTAGATACCAAGGATTACCAGATAAATGTTTTGGATACTAGTCGTGGCTCACTGAATTAAGGGAAAATATTTTTTGTATAAAAGGTAGTTTCTTTCTCTGCATGATTGCAGCTTCAGGAAAGAATTCACATGGCAGTGATGTTTGGCTAATCTTGTGTTAATTTTTCTGATTTGCAGGAAACATTCAGGATCCAGATGAGCCGATTTTAGAGTTCAGTTTAGGTAGGCTTAGTGATTTTTGTGCTAGTTTTATGATGCATGCTGTTGAATATATGTGGGGTTTTGTAAGTGTTGATTTTGAAGTGCACTTCATATAGTAAGATTTGCAACTTTGCTCTGATCTTTATGGAGATGTGGTACAATTTTTGCACTGCCTGTACAGTATCTTTTGATAAGCAGCCAGCAGTTTCATTTTCTGAAATTTCTAGAAGTCTGTAACTAAAAGATTGGTCTTATAAAATTTAAAATATTTACCATTTGAATATTTTTATTAAATGTTCACTTTGGTCATATAAAGATGCAGTGAAACTGACTTCATTGTCAATAAATCAGCAGTTCAGGTCTTCAAGCAAACTGAAGATNTTTCCCAGTGGTGTGTAATTCTGTTATGAATAATAATCTTAAAAAGCATTCTCAGAGCTGAATTTAATTTACTTTAATAATTTACTTTAATTATTTTCAGATAAATTTAAAATATCTAGAATTACAAAGGTGTTTATCTAAATTTCAGAATTAACTTCCTACATGTAGCTGAAGCAGAGTTGGACCACACTGTAGTTACCTGTATCTAGCTAGATAGAATTTGGCTCTGAAGTTTAATGTGACTGTGTAAAGTCACTGGTTGAAATTTTTGGGAGTTGTTTCCTACCCACTGTAGTCCTTTTCCAGCAGTTAAACTCACAATAACATTCTAGAGGAAATAAATTGCTGTCATTTTACAATTACAAGCTGTTTTTACCCAGTGGTGCCGCTTGATCAATGTCCAGGCACCTCTGTTGGTTCTCCCTGGGCAAATGCCATTTGATAATGGGCTTAATGGAGCGTGACTTCAAATCAAATGCAGCCATGCTCATGAGATTCCCAGGGGAAAACCTGTGCATGTGGGCTGTTAGAACGAGCTTGCCAGGGGATGGATAGGCATGTATTAGAAGAGACCAAGTTTAAATTGCAGCTCTAGAGCTTGGAGCCAGACTGATCTGNATTCGAGATGCAGAAGTGACCTGAATTTTGAGATTGTTGGATTTGGACAAGAAGCTTGTGTGTTGACTTACCTCACTTGAAGAATAAGTGAAAAATATTTTCTCCATGAAAATTCAGTCCACATTTTCAACTGCAGGATGGTTTTCTTGGCTTAATAGTGGACTAGTATTTGGAAGGCTATGCTCNTCTGATTGCGTGTTTACTGTTTGCGTGCACAAAGGTGAGTGATGTTTGCTTCTACAGTGTGGTGATAGAATGAATATTAAGCCCCTGGTGGCTTGATTGCTCAGGGCATATAATGTGGTTTTATAAAAATGTAGAGTCTTAAAGCAATATGAAAAATATCCTGAATCTAAATTTATTTATCTGTTGCCTACCTAAAGCTTGCAGTGAGCTGCTAACTCCATCGCTAGATCGAAAACCAAATAGTTTTGTAGCAGTGAGTGTAACTACACCTCCCCAGGCATTCTGGACAAAGCATGCACAGACAGAAATTATTGAGGTAAGTGCTAAGGTACTTCCAGGTTAGATTTAAAATCAAAGCTAACACAGGAATAATGTCTTCCCTAACAAATACCACCTTACATTAACTTTTGGCTTTTTGTTTATGATTACAGGGAACAAGTAATCCTATCTTTCTAAGCAGCATTGCCTTTTTCCAAGACTCTCTTATCAATCAAATGACACAAATCAAACTCTCCGTGTATGACGTCAAAGATAGATCTCAGGGAACAGTAAGTTTTCTTTGTTCTGTTGCCTGCCCAGTCAGTGTGGAGCAAGGAAATGAGAGACAAAGAGATAAACTTAGTAACTTCTGTGGAAGAAAGCAAAGGGATAGCAGCACTGATCATACAGAAAACAAGATGGATAGGGAAAGGAGGAACTAATGAGTTTGGTTTGGCAGAGTGAGAAACATTGCCAGTTTTCTCAAATAAGGCTTGTCTGCAGCAAGTCTGGAAACCATGGATTTAAATTAAAAAGATCCTGTCACTTGTGCTCTTACATTGTGGACATCCCTAGTGAACTAGATAATGAATAGGATCCAACATCCCTAACCAAGGCTTCCAACTTGTGCCAAAATGCTGTAATGAAACTGTCCTTGGGAACAGAGCAGCTAAATTCCAGGAATCACCCTGCCCTGATACATTAGATTTTGTTCAGGGGTAAGGTTTGTTCCCTTACTGAAAAAACTTTAAAGTGTCAACCTTCCCATGTTGCTTCTTGGGTCTGTGGGCAGTACAGGCTATTTATGCTCAGGCTGTTGTCCAGAATACTGTTTCAGGCCCCATGTGTCTGCTCCTCCATGGCTTCCTCAGAGGCAGCAGAACTGTCCCTCTCTGTTCAGTGCTTCATGGGGAAGCTCTAGGGAAAAATGAATACCTCCAGAGGAGGTAAGTTCTTCAGGAGGACAAATTTGGGTCAATGATGCAGCCTGTATCCTGTGCAGTTATTGCTTTCAGTGTTCCTGTATTGCTTGGCCTAAGCTCATATATACTGAGGTGCCTCCACTCATATACCAGAGAGAAAAAAATGCATATTGTCCTCCAGCAGAAGAAAAAATGTTATAAATTACCAAATATATTAAATTTTAAGAGGTTTAAGTTAGTTATGTATGGCATATTTAGTTATGTATTTGCTCTTGGACTTTTATGCATAAAAATTGTATTTTGGACTTCAGTGCTGTGGTCAAAGCCTTTCCTCACCGTGAAGTTAAATACAGTTCTGGAACTCATCTTCTTTCAGATGTATTTGTTGGGTTCTGGGACNTCTTTAAGTTTGAAGATTAAGAGCCTTTTATAAGTGTTTCCTTGTTGATGAACAGGTCCTCCTCCAAAAAAATCTCAACGCAGAGTATTTGTTGCAGGTCGGCTGAAAGTGACCGTGTAGGTAACATCACAGTTATTGGATGGCAGATGGAGGAAAAATCGGACCAAAGGCCTCCAGTGACAAGGTCTCCTGATACAATTAATGGAAGGGTGAGTATGAGCATTGTACCAAATTCAGAAGAGTGCAGATCTATTGCCAGCATTGAAATAAGCTAGGTNTGTGGGCAGTACAGGCTATTTATGCTCAGGCTGTTGTCCAGAATACTGTTTCAGGCCCCATGTGTCTGCTCCTCCATGGCTTCCTCAGAGGCAGCAGAACTGTCCCTCTCTGTTCAGTGCTTCATGGGGAAGCTCTAGGGAAAAATGAATACCTCCAGAGGAGGTAAGTTCTTCAGGAGGACAAATTTGGGTCAATGATGCAGCCTGTATCCTGTGCAGTTATTGCTTTCAGTGTTCCTGTATTGCTTGGCCTAAGCTCATATATACTGAGGTGCCTCCACTCATATACCAGAGAGAAAAAAATGCATATTGTCCTCCAGCAGAAGAAAAAATGTTATAAATTACCAAATATATTAAATTTTAAGAGGTTTAAGTTAGTTATGTATGGCATATTTAGTTATGTATTTGCTCTTGGACTTTTATGCATAAAAATTGTATTTTGGACTTCAGTGCTGTGGTCAAAGCCTTTCCTCACCGTGAAGTTAAATACAGTTCTGGAACTCATCTTCTTTCAGATGTATTTGTTGGGTTCTGGGACGTTCACTGTAAAAGATCTTCTTCAGGAGAAGTACCACAGGTTGCACATAACACTAAGGTTTGTAATATTTTCCTTTATTTAAGCATTAATTCTTAATTCTTCAAAACATAGTTAAGATGTAATGAAAACCTCTTATTTCATCACTAAGTTGAAAATGGGCTTTATTAAACACTCTTGTTTTGATATAAAATATATGCTGATTATCAAAATGTGTGAATACATGCATTTCTTCTCATTGTCATATTGCCCTCGTGTATCAGCTGAGCACAGAGCACTGCCTAGGCTGCCCTCAATTCCGTAGAGAATCATTACAGAATAAGAGGAATGTTCTGTTGGACTAACCTGTTATGAAATTATTCCAAATGAGGTTGAAAAGCTTCCTATTTAAAATGTTNAAGCTCTTGGTGTTCATGTGTGGGGTTAAAAGTCTTGGGAAAAATTTTAATTTAAAATTATTAAGCTTTAGTATCAAGTTCTCGTGCTCTTCATTGGAAGAGGCTCCCGGTACTGTTCATTGGTGCACCTGGTGCATGGATAACTAGTTTCAGAGACATGCTGTATTTCATTTCACATTGTGAATTGGAAGGTGCCATCAAGCAAAACTGTAATGGGGATGCTAGGGAATTCCCAGAATTTTAGTAAAACTGAAGAGGTTACATGACGACTAGATTTTTTTTTCCTGATCCCCAAATAATTGTTTGAGGGCAAATGTTTGTAGCCTTTCCTCAGCCTAGACATATATTTAATTCTATAAAGCTTGTGTTTGAATATCTGGGTGATCATTGCACTCTTATATGTGTATTGTATTCACAGTGTGCATTAGAATCCCTTTTTATCCTCCAGACCTGTTCATGCCTATTGATGCAGTACCTGTAAGGACTCTGGAGCTGTGGTAGCATAAGTAGTTGAAAGGCTGGATGAAAATTTTTGTAGCATTTTTAACCGTGCAGTAAAAGTAAATAGAAATGCTTAGGATTTATTATTTCAATCTGCAGTATTTTTTGTCCACAGTAAAAATATTTTAAATATTTGTTTAAAGCTTGTGTTGAGTTGACTATTTCTTTGAAGCCTCTCTGATAGGTCATCACTGCATATTGCCTGGGCACTGAGGTTTCATTCTTTACTATTTCTGTATTTTTTGTTTTTGTTCAGACTGTGTTGCCAGTTGATGAAAGTTTAACAGAATCTTTAGGAATTAGATCCAAATATGCTTCACTGCGGAAGGATGCACTACTGAAATCTGGTAAGCTGCCCTGGGCTGTAAAAAGTAAGATTTAGGCATCAATAAAAGCTGATCTCTCTCTGTGTGCCTGTGGCCCCAGGGCATTTTAGCAGATGTTTCATTTGAATAGGAACAGGCTGCTGATTGAGCAGTCCTTTGAGGGTTATACCAGAATAAATCATTTTATCATATGCACTATTTTGTGTTGTAAAAATAGCAGAAGCAAACTTTTGCCATTAGGTTGACTGTAATATAACATTTTCCATATAATTTCATAGTCTGTTCTTAAGC
Source organism: Chaetops frenatus (assembly GCA_013400775.1). NCBI lineage: Eukaryota > Metazoa > Chordata > Aves > Passeriformes > Picathartidae > Chaetops > Chaetops frenatus. The sequence goes on along the minus strand of VZTR01005740.1, from coordinate 4,529 downwards.
AATTGTTGCAGGGTGAGACGGACAGAGGCAAGCAAGGTACTTTAAAAAAAATCTTGCAGAAAGATTAGTTTCCCAGCAAATGATTGCATGAGAGGAAAATGTACAGTACATAGACAAAAAAATGAGAAAAAAGAAAAAGCATTTTAAAAGTTGGAGATATATTTAATTTAATTTCCTTAGCAGTGTTTTAAGTCATTTAGAGTGGAAGCTTTTCCTGCAAAAACTAGAAGAATGGTCACTGCAGAATGACCATGCTTGGAAAAGGTAGACTGATGCCTAGTTAAACCAGATCGTTACAGCAGGGTGTTTCAGCATGTTAGTGACCAGACGCTGTTTCCTTTAGGAAAGGAGATACTTTGTACTCTTTTAAATCAAACCCTAGGCTTAAATAATATGGTTTTAATTCTTCAGTGTTTGGTGGTGCCATTTGCCGAATGTATCGTTTCCCAACCACTGATGGAAACCATTTGAGAATCTTGGAGCAGATGGCAGAGAGCATCCTGTCACTGCACATCCCTAGACAATTTGTGAAGCTGCTTCTAGAAGAAGATGCAGCAAGGTGAGTTTTGGGATGGTTTGCATGTGCAGTAGTACAGCAGTGATGTGGCTGTTAGAGTTACAAAGGAATAAATGTATCTGTGTTAATGCACTGACTACTCAGTGAGATAAGAAATGGCTTTGAGAGTCTGAAGAGTAGTTTTAAATGGAAAACAAAACAAAAGCAAGTAAAGTGAAACACTGTAGTACAGTAATGACATTGTCTCATTTTAGGACCTGGGAGGAAGAAGGAAAGCTGATAAGCATTTTGTAGGTTTATTCTGAATTTACTTATTTTTGAAGCAATTAACTCACTTCCAGGCAACATACTCCTTTATGAGTATTTCTTCCCTACATTTGTAGGCTGTGGTTTGCAAATCTAATAATTTATGTATTCTTTATAAAGCCAAGATTGGAATGTTAAAGAATTTTAGCTGTGGTTTTGAGTATTGGGCTTTTATTTTATTTTGACTGCGTTTGAGTCCAATCCTATAGACCTTAACTAATTCTGACCTTAATTAAAAATAAAACTAACTAGTGCTCTCATTATTGTATATTAGGACATTTTATGTGAAATAAAATCACAGGTTAATCCATTCATTTTAAGTATTTTCATATTTTGTGAAAATTATAAACTCTCATAGAAAGATGGCAGAGATTTTTTGTGATGTATGGGAAAATGAATTGAGTTTCTCAACTTAACATTCATTCTTTTTTCTGATGTGTTTTTAGTGATGTGCACTTAGATTCTAGAGATTGAATGCTGTATCTTGTTCAGCTGTCCTGCTACAACCTGGATGGAGAGGCTAGGGATATGCCTTTGCAACTTTTGTCATGGGTTGTTTTTTATTTTATATCTTTCTTTCTCTACGGCTTTCCTCACAGTGAGTTTAAAAGCATTTTTTCATTATGAGGTACATCTGTAATAACAGAGAGTTGGCAAGCTAATCCTTAAGGTGCCATGTATGATGGATGTAGCTTAAGGACTGGAAGATAAGGAAAATTTAGGGTGAATGACCAAAAAGATGTGTCTTTCTGTAAGACTCTAGACAGTGAAGTTTGAGGCCTTAGCCATGAAATGTGACTGTTCAGAGGCTCTTGCTAAAATCATGCAGAGATCGGTGGATGCCTGTTGTAAACAGGTACAGGTTAATAACAGCCCAGGTGATTGTTAATATGACCTTGTATATGTACACTGGAGGGTGTGGCTCAAAGGTAAATAGGCCTTTGTGTAATTACTGAGAAAGGCTCCCTTCTCTCTGTTCGGTCGAGGTGACCCTCAATAATGTGCACAATCACACTTGCTATTCACAGAGTCACTCAGATTTGGCCAAGCGCTCTGTTCTCCATTCTCAGTGCTGCAGCCCAGAGGAATGACAGACAGCTACACAAGCACAGCTGCCTCTGTCTTCAGAAGCATCCTGGTGACTTTTAAAATGTCCTTGGATAATCACAACTGCTGTCTCTTAGATAAAAGTCTTCTGGGCCAGAGCCCTTTGAAAGGAAACATCTAACTGGGGGGTGTGATGTTTTTGACTGCCTCATTATTTATGGCATAGATATTCCTTGCTGTCTTGGCTCTGTGGGACACGCGAGTAAACTTTAAAGTGTTAAGCTGTGAATTTACTTCAGGAAGACCAGGGCTCAGATGCGTGGCTGGTTTTGAGCAAGGATTTTGACAAGGTAATCATAATAGCATCTTATGCAGAAAGCAGGTTTTAAGATGAAACTGGAAGTGTCTTTATCTAGGTCACTGATAAATATACTTTACGTTGTTGCCTGTTGGCTAATCAGTCTGGTGTTTTTCTTGGAAATTTAGTTCTTTTTGATAATATCCTAAGTACTGTGGAGTGGGAATTGCTCTGTGAAATGCTGTCTTAAATTCTACACAGACAATTGGTTAAAACTATGGAATTAGGGATATTGAGAGAACTGCAAAAAGAACTGCGGGATGCTTTTGACAGATGATTGTTCTGCCTGTTCTGGGGTAACGTACTGTTGAGTTTTGTCTGGTGGTGACTTACTTACTTTTTCCCCTTCTTCCTTTTTTTCCAAATAATATATTTATCCAAGAAGACAGTATTACAAACATGACACGAAATACGCTGCTTATTTTCTCATCAGCACTCCTGGGAAACAGTATGTAACATAGGATTGCCATGGGTGACTGGAAACTTGACAGTCAGAGATTTTCTTGTTCATATCTGGGGATATCCAGTCATCCTTTTTTCTACCCTGAGTGCCCACAATCCTCATCATCTCAGATGAAGATTTTGTTGGTTCATCTTCAGTCTCTCCAAACCCTTATTAATGCTTACACTTTTTAGGCTTTCCCTGGCCTTGCAAACTGTTGTGTACATACCTTACCAGTGAATATACTCCCTGTACCTCACATCAGATACATGCTAATATCCCACCTAACCTCTGTCACAGTTCTTACTTCGTTTAAGAGCCACCACAGTTCAGTAAAGTGTCCTTAAAAGTTCCTTATTGTCCCAAGTCACCTGACACAATGACATTTCCCATCATTTATAAATCCCCATATAGTTTGAGAAGCTGCAGAAAGCTGGGGAGCTCTGTTTATGACCAACATCTGAGGCTTGGGGTGGCGGGGGGAGCACGGTATAATCTGCCTGTGAGGAAGCAATGTACCTCAGAGTAGTGCACAGCCTGTGCTCTGGGATGTGCTTTGGGATGTGTGTTTGGAAGCATTTCCAGTCTGGTGAGTAGCTCAGACCACAGTAAACTGAGACCGTGTCAGCTGAGGATGGTGCTCTGTTATTACCATGTGAAACTCATTCTTGGTCAAGTGGACTATGGACATAAACACCTCTCTTTCCCCCTGCCCTGTTTTCTTTTTTTTCCCCAGGGTTTGTGAACTAGAAGAGTTGGGAGAACTGTCTCCCTGTTGGGAAAGCCTTCGCCGACAAATAGTTCCAC
>VZTR01005739.1:65384-78700 GCA_013400775.1 Chaetops frenatus | reverse complement strand
AAGTTGCCTTCCCAAGCCTTAGATCAATCATGCTAAAGAAAAATGCAGATAAATTTTTATATATATGACTGTTGCAGTGGTATAAACCTGGCACCACTAGAATTTAAATTTTAGTTATCAAATTAATATTTAATTTACCTTTAATACTTAATATTTAATTATTGCACTAGTTATTTAATTATTAAGTTAATAATTTAATTTACCTTCTTTTTACAGCAGTGTAATTGAGAATACAAACTGGCTTGCTCAGGTCATCTATGTGATATGCCTTCTACTCATTTCCCAAAATTTCTTTGAATATCAGTGAAAGAAGTTGCACGTGCTGAATTCGTAACAGATGCCTTACACTGTACCAAAGTGAGAACTTGACTCTGAATCCTGTCCTAGCTGTACAGCTAAAGCTTCTCATTAGTGGTAGCTGCAGCAGAATCCATGAAAGGCAGATCAAAATACGGTAGGAAATCAGTAAATGTAAATAGTTAAGCCAATCTTCACCTGAATTCCCTGGGTCTGCAAAAAGTGGACTAAAAGGAGCTTTGCTTGCCAAGTCTGGGTAGAAGTCAGGGCTGAGACTGGAGGTTGAAATTGTGGGGGACCCATAGAGCTCCACCTTAGGCCCTGTGCTCTTCAACATCTTGGACACAGGACTAGAAGGGATACTAAGTTCACCATACAAAACTGGGAGGAGCTGCTGACTCCCTGGAGGGCAGGAAGGCCCTGCAGAGAGACCTCAGCAATTCAGGGGTCTGGGCAATCACCAACCATATGACGTTCAACAGAGAAAAAGTGCTGGATTCTGCACCTGGGATGGAGCAACCCTGGATGTACAGACAGACTGGGGAATGGGATGCTGGAAAGCAGTGCCAGGGAAAGGGACCTGGGGGTCCTGGTCAGTGACAAGTAGAACCTGAGTCAGCAGTGCNCAGTTACAACTTCTTTGTGGGGGGAAGAGGAGGGTCAAGCACTCATCTCTTCACTGTGGTGCCCAGTGACAGGACCCAAGGGAATGGCCTGAAGCTTGTCAGGGGAGGTTTAGGCTGGATATTAGAGAAAGGTTCTTCACCCAGAGGGTGATCAGGCACTGGAACAGGCTCCCCAGGGAAGTGGTCACAGCACTCAGTGTTCTCAGGCAAAAGGTGTGACTCCTGGGGCTGGTCCTGTGCAGGGCCAGTGGGATTCGGTGATCCTTTGGGTCCCTTCCAGTTTATTCTGTGGTTCTGTAAACATGAGAAACTACAAAATTTTCTGTATAGACTGACTGTCTCACACATTGGACACTTCAGCCTGACAGCCAGCTGTCTGGACTCAAGACTGAGTTGAACAGATGTCAGCCAGTAATCCCACTTGATAGAGCACCGTGGGATATAAGAAATATTTCCTACTTCCCCATCTCTATGCAGCAGCTTTAAGTAGTGAGTCCATCAGAAATGAGTGCAGGGCCGTGTGCTGTCTTGTCTTTCATCCCATGGTGCATTTTGCACCAAAAAAAAAAAAAAAAAAANAAAAGGGTGGCTACAGTTGTTATAAGGTTGTGCTTTTGCAAACAAATCTAGCCATCTGTGCGGTGCACAACCTGACTTCATAGAATGATAGAATATGCAAAGTTGGAAAGGACCCACTAGAAGCATCGAATTTAACTCTGCTCCTGCACAGCACCATCCCCAAGGGTCACACCCTGTGCCTGAGAGCACTGTCCTAATGCTCCTGGAACTGTCAGGCTGCTGCTGTGACCACTGCCCTGGGGAAGCCTGTTCCAGTGCCCAAAAACCCTCTGGGTGAAAAATCCTTTCTTAATATCCAACCTAAACCTCCCCGACACAGCTTCAGGCCATTCCCTCAGGTCCTGTCACTGGTTATCAGTCAGGCTTGAGCACCCTGAGAAACCAGTACAAAAATAATTGTTTTTGAGCACGTCTAAATTTTGGTTGTCTATCAAGTGTAGGGTATACTCATGTATCATTTTAAAGGGTGATTATCTAGTGGGCTCCCAAAGTCATAGGCAAAAATCACATGAAGGAAAAGCCACTGTACCATTAGATCATAGCTGGCCGATTAGTTCATGTCTGTAAGTCTGAAGGAAACAAGCAAAAAAACCTCAAAACCAAAAATCAAAACCAAACCAACCAAACAAAAAACCCACCAAACAAAAAAACCCCCACCAACAACAAAACAAACAAGCAAGCAAACAAACAAACAAACAAAAACAACCTCAAAACCAAACCCCAGCAGAAAAACCCAGCAGCGGTACTTTGTTTAAATTGTTAATTACTATTCTGTCGGCTGAGCCTTTCTCCGACACAAACGACTCTCCCCGGCTGGCTCTGGCATTCGCTGCTCCGGGCGGCGCGGAGCGGCGCGCAGAGGGAGGAGGCAGGGCTGCAAGTGCTGCATGTACCCCTCTTCCCCCTTCGCCCCCCGCCGCCCGGAGCGCCTGTCGCCTGGGGCAGGCGCTCGGCAGCTACACACCACTCCCTCAGCCTCCGCCTCACTTGGGCTTAGCGCAGGCTAAGCCCCGGTTACGAGGCTCTGCGGGCGGCCCTGCCGGAACTGCTACCTTCCTCCCTCCGTCCCTCCCTCCTCGCAGCTCGCCCGCCGCCATTTTAAGGCCCTTGAGGCGAGACGAGGGAGCCGCTGCGGCCCTCGCCGTGCCCTCACAGAGGGAGGGGACGCGTCACCGGATTGAGGGCTGCGATGGCCGGCTTCGTGTTCCCGGGTTGGTTGGTAAAATTAAATAGCGTTATTTCTTGTGGTGGCGCCTGTCCTGCGTTAGTGTCTGGTCTGAAGGCAGCTGGGAGCTCCTCACGGTAGGTTGCCTAAGGAGGACAGCACGTTCGCCATCTTTGGCGTTCCCTCCAGTTTTCGGAGTTTCTTCATAAAACGGGAAGCAGGGGGGGAGCACAGGGACGTAGCAGCTTTCTGATTTTCTCCGTGTCAATCAGCCTTCAGGTTCTTTTTTAAATCTTCTTTGCACTCCTTCCTGTTCGGTATCAGAACAAGTCTAATGCTGTTCAGGATGAAGACACAAGGAAATTCTGCAAACGCAGTAAGAGATGATTTCTTTCCTCCTCCTTCCATTAAATGGACAACTCAAAAAGGAACAACTTTTTTTTCTGCAGATTTGTTGTAATACAAGAATATGTTCAGTTGAGATTTGGAGAGGAAGGTGAAGCACAATGAGGGAGAAGGCCTCCCCTACACTCATGAAATAAATGGATTTTCAAATTGGCCTTCCTCAAGTAGACAAGCAATTTTTCATTAATCAGGTCACGTGTAATTACCCTAAATGCAATAGTTGTTCTTGGGTATCTAAGGAAGGAGGGCTAATAAATCAGTGAAACCCACCTTGTGTCTGTATAAGATTTTTTTTCCCCCAGATGGTTTCAGACTATTTAGTCTGTACAACACGTGTATGCAGAAGCCGCGTGACCAGCTGAACGTGAAAATCTATGGTAAAGGTCTTGGACATCATCTGAGTTACAGGCTTACTGAACTTAACATTGCTATTAAAGTTAAGCCACTCTTAGTCATTCACAAAACACCTGTTTTGCACAATAAATGCCTGCAAGTGGCAAGGCAGACCAGAAAACCATTTCCTTCTAGCACACAGCTTGCAATGCCTGGGCTAAAAATCTCAAGTAGGCTGTATGAAGATTGGTTTCAGTGAATGGCTCAACCAGGTCATCTTGAAAACTCACCTATAATTTCTGACCCATATCCCTCTTCTGTTATCTTGCCACACTGTTCAAGTTCCTCCTTTGCTTTCAGTATTATAACCCCAAGTGTATTCTGCTACTTTCCACGCCAACATTTCTTACAGCCTCTAATTAAAGATCCCTCTGAATAAAGCCGTCTGCTTGGACAGTTAAGAGTGCCCTTCTGAAAGGCCTCCTTTGTGGGTGACCATGTTGTGGATCACAACAAAGCCAAGGCACTGCAGAAGAGACGCTGGTTTACTTTGTAGCCGCTTTGCTTGTCTCTCTCTCAGATTAATTAGCACTTCTCTGTTTTCAAGTGTGGTAACACGTTGGTGAGCGTAATGGAGCTCACAGGGAGTAAAACTGCAGCATACCCTCCCACCAGCCTTGAGCAACAAAGCAGAGTACAGAGAGTGGTCATTAGAGGTGGTAGGTAATTAGGAGTGAGGAGGAACTCAGGTGGATGGGACTGTGATTCACACATACAACCCCAGCCTCCTGAAGTACTATCATTTATCTGTACATTATTAAGAAAATGGTTCAGAGTGATCCTCGCACTGATAAATTGTAAATGAAATACCATTTACTGTTATTTTGCCTGAAAAACCCCCACATTCTAATCCATGTGGGTTTTTTACTTGATAATAGTTTCCTGATGACTGTTTCTTCTGCATGTTCTGTATCCTTAGCATCCAGTCATCTGCATCAGTGGAGGAGAAGAGGCTACGCTGGTGTTCTTATTAGAGTTGCCAAGTTTTCTCCATGAATTAACTGTGCTTGAAAACAGTGCTGCAGCAATGTGCAGGCAGAGACTATATTGAAAGACTGCTGAAATCCAAGGCCTATGTCTCCAGGGTTGTGCAGGTAAATATCTTATGCTTGTGGCATGAGTGTCATAGAAACAAGTTGCCCTGGAGATACCCCAACTTCTCTGACGAGCGTTCACCCATGGAGCTGCTCTTTTGGAACCCTCCTGAGAACAATTCTCTTCTTTATGTTGCCATCATTCTTCATGTCTTGCTCGCAGAAGCTAATGTGGGTATAGCACAGTGAGTACTGCAGCTTTCATTCATCCCAAAGGCAATCATCTCTGTGTTCTCTTTGAGTAAATCTCCAGGGATCCATAAGTTCACCATAATTTGCATTTACTCATGAACAGCATCCCTGTAGGGTTATTGAAATCCCATGTTATATTATTTCAGTCATCATAGCTCTAGCTGAAGTCCACAGAACTCAAAAGGTTACTTGATACTGGCTCTTGGCTCTCCTGCCTTGGGTCAAATTTTGCTGTAAGTATATAAATGTGGAACAACTTTTGGCTACAAATGAATTACACTTCTCCTTATCAGATATAAATAAGAACAGGAATTGACCTACATATTTTATTGTCATGTCCTTCATATGTAAGTAACCTTTTGGACAGGAAAATTCATGTATGTGAAGTATAAACTCCTCTCTGGGGCTTTGTTTTTATTTTCAGTGTGAGTGCCCATGCTGCACTGATTCGATTTGAGCATATTACTGCAGGATGTTTCATATAAAGTCTATGGTAATCCTGGAGTAAATGTAGTTGTAGCAGGACCAAGTGTTGGTGCAAGGAGACAGAAAACTGGCATGTTTGTATGGTCAAAAGCAATGAGTGCAACTGATGAGTCTGCATATTGAGTCCTCCTCCTGTCCGCACTGATGGCAAACAACATCACTGACAGAAATCAAGCTGGATCTTTTTTCGCCTCGGAAAATTAAAAGGAAAATAATGAGCCTGCTGACAGATAACCTGTAAAGAATGAGAATAGTGAAGCACAGCATATTAATTATTCAATATAAACTGTTCACCCTGCTCTTCCAGCAGACACTGTCTTCTCCTACTCTTACCTTTTTTTGCTCTGCCTGCATCTGCCTAAAGTCCTGGCTGCACAATGGTGCAACTCATCCCACTGAAACATTTTCCATCCACCTGCGCTTGTTGCATTCATGGTTTAGTATTCACCATATTCATAATTCAGCGAGTTTTGTGCTTGTCTGGTGTCTACAAAGGCAAGATGCTGAGAAAGGTGGAAACTGCAGGGAGTGGGGGGTGGTGTGGAGCAGGGTCACCTGTGTCAAGATGCAGCTGTCAGAATGTCATGGAGCCTAATGAAGCAGTAGCTTTAAACCCATACATCTGTCCCAAGACCTTCAGGGGGATAACCTGTGTGATTTAAGTTTTTTCATATAATTAAGGGTGTATTGGATTCTTTAACCTCTTCATAATCTAATAAAGAAAAAAAATTAAAAGCTGTGATAAATCTTTGGCACTAGAAAAAATCCTGCAACCTAGCTGTTTTTCACAAAGAGCTCCTTGCAGTGACTGATGCTTATGTTTCCTAAGTATTCCATGAAGGCCATTATTCATCAGCCCAGAGTTCAGCACAGTCAAATGAGAGACTCACAATTCAGAACTGTTTCTAAAAAACCTTACATGATCATCTCGCCCCTTGACCAGTTAATATAGCCGACCCCAGTCATTGCTGTGTTGCTGCTTGTCCTTGCCTACATGCCCTTATCAGCCGGCATGACATGAAACAGTGTATGAGCTGACAGAAAACCTGGGTATGTGTCTCTTCAGCAGCATCCCTTGAATGAGCTACTCAGGCCATAAGACTTCTGTTTATCTTCTGGGTACAGATACTTCTGTGGTCTCGCTGCACCTTGTGCTGCAATTTCATGGTCTGTGGGTACAAATAATTTGCTTTTATTTCTCCCTGTGAAGCCAGCCAGCCCTAAGTTTGCATTTTACATGATAAACTCTGCCTTGAATGTGATTCTTACTTGCACCAGGAGAGATACCAGTGTACACTACAATCGTGAAAGTGACAGATCGCTGTGTGCTGAACAAAGACTTACCTCCAAATTGCTAGTTGCACCAGATGTATTTAAGATTAATACAAGTTTGTTTGTTTGGTTGGTTTTGGTTTTTGTTTTAATCTCAGAGGTTCTAAATCTCTGAATAGCACCAAAGTGGCCATATTGATTTCTCAAGTGTTACAACGCTTTCAGAAAAGGATTTATCAGACTATTTCCCTGTTTCCAGGCAACCTTGCTGAGGAGAAAGATAAATTGAACATTGTGCTAACAGATTGACATAAAACTTTGACAGCTATTTTTAACAAATATGAATCTAAAATACTGCACCAAACAGCTTCATTCAAAATCTGTGATCTCTGCTACTATAATACCTCTAATTTATTTCTTTTCACTTTTGCCTGACACACACAGTCCACAGAAAGCAATCCAGATCTACAGTTATTGGCAGGGTGATATAGGCAGGCATGATGTTTGTTAAAAAAATACCTCTGAGAGCTTCTTCCCCAAGCTGAAAATAATCTGACCTGAAAAGAAATTGATAGTGGACCTGAGGATAGCTAAGAGAAAGCATGTCTGAAGAGAGCAGAAACACTGGAATTTATTCCTTTTTCTCTTCTGTAGACACTCTGGAACTCAGTGTCTACACAAGTTTGATCAGTCATAGGTAGAGATAGGAGAACAACTCTAAGTCCATTGTCAAGATCAAACAAAAGTCCTACTTCCCTCCAACACAGGAGAACAAACATGAGTAGGTGGTTCACTACAGCCACATGACTGAGACCCGAAGAGGAATTGTTTGTGGGTAGCTAACAGCAAGCCCAGTCGTCACTTCTTGACCTGTCCAAGGGGCCAGGCAGGGCAAAATGGGGATCAGGATCCCCAGCTGAGGCTAAACTCCTCCCAGTTTTGTGACAACTAGAACATGGTCTCATATGAAAGTATTAGCTAGTAGAGTATGCTATGCTATATTAAAAAAAGAATAACTAAGTAATACAATAATATCCTGTAAATATAATACAATATTTTATTCTGCTGAATATTTAATTCAAAAGGGTCAATAAAATACTACATATGGTACCTTAGGGTGGGTTTGTGGAGCCAGCAGTTCAGCACAGGTAATCACCACCTAAACCAGTGAGTTTGATTCTCTTGCTTCTGTACTGAAGGCAAAATTCCCATGAAGTAAACTTAATTAGCAGCCAATGAAATTTTGTATCTTCTGTACACTGATTTACATAACTTTAAGTCTAGCTAGGGAACAGGAAGATAAACACTGAATGCAAATGAGCTATTAAGGGTGCTGCTTGGGATCAGGAATCAGTGAAGATAAACTTCACAAATTTTGCCAATCTGTTTCTCATAGTGTCTGATATATTTTCTCCCAGGTTTTGGTTTGTTGTAGTAAAATCCCTGAACTTCTCAGTATTTCAGTGTCTCTTGCCTTTGCCTCAGATGTGTTAGCAGAAATCTGCCTTGGGCCTGTTGAAAAGCAATTGTGCCCTATTGTATGTGTCATGTTTTGGTAGACAATAATTACTGGCCCTGCATGCTGAATAATACTTCAGAAACTAGGGTGATCTTATTTCTGAGTTGCTGTGCGCTCTGATCAATGACACTGGATGGTGTACAGGCCTCCTCTTCCTTGTCCTGATGCAGCAATTCACCGCTGCAGGTCCTGACACTCGGATGGACCTCTGCTTCTAAGGTGCAAGGGTTCTCCATTCACTCAGATCCCTCAGTTGGTAGTAGTTGACACTGCTCCTGAGGTCACATCACTGTTAATACATTTTAATTGAGAATTACTTTTTTTTCCATCTTCTTTTTTCTGTGGTCACGAGTAGTTTGTTCACAGTATCAGAGTGTTACATCTTGATCTTTTTCTTCTCTTCCCCCCTATTTCATGGAAACTGATTTAAAGCAATTGCTTCCAAGTAAAAATGATTGAGAAAATGTCTAATATGACCATCATTAAAGGGAACATGTTCTTCATTATTACAAGAGGAAAACACAGAGCTATCTTTCAGCCCTGGAGAATTTAAACCACTTAAAAGATGGGTCAATTTGGTGGCTATGGAAACTGTAACTATTCTGCTCTCTAATAAAAGCGATGTACCAGACTGTCAAATTGGCTGGGTAACTGCATCCTAGTGGTACCATGCTTCATTAATGAAAGCAGAAGAGAAGTGTAAGCCAGATGTGGGGGCATGTACTTTGGCAGAGTCTCTCCAAAGGATACACTATCTAACAAGACGAGAGCAGCAACACTTTTGATGCTCTTTAAGAATACTGTTCTTATAATGATCAGGACATGAATTCAGAAACAGCACTCTTGCTTAAGTGGTAGGGCAGTATGAGTATCTGACGTCCGTGAGTTATTTGGATGTGTGCTATAGAAAGGGGTTTCATTAATCATAGCAGAATATTGGATGTCATTTACAGAAAGCTGTACTTTCATGTGAACATGGAAATATGGGGTAGCATATTTATACCTTATATTAAATAAAAAATTAGTGAGTATCATGTTCTTTCACGGGTCAAAATAGAGACTGTTAACAATCTGTTAATTGTTTCTAATACTGGAGGGAGATTTTACATATTTCTGTAAAACTGTAAAAGCTTTCCAAAACATTTTGAGTGCATAATAGTTCTGTTTCAGTAGTATTATTTTAATTTTCAATACATAAAAAGAACTTATGTGGATTTGGAAGTGGAATAATAAGCTTTATTATTTAATGTTGGTACTCCCATGGACAAGACAACATGGTCTTGAACATTCAAAACACAGCCATAAGACATTAACAGAGAATTTGCAAAGGCAAGAGAGACCTTTCCAGTCTGTGAGAATTCCTCTTCCCACATTTGGTATTAACTCACATATGAAGGTAAGTAGAACTCAAGGCCTCCCAACTCTTACGTTTTTATTTTAGAATATGTAGCCTCACTTTAGATAGCTGTGTGTTCAGTCCACAATTAAATACTTACTGGTCTTAGTCTTCCAAGGCATGGGTCGTTCATATCTCCCTTTTAATTCCAGTGGAAGTTACTCATCACCATTATGTAAGAGTCAAAGTGCATTAAAAGTTCAGCAGCCCAGTGGCACCTGGGATAGATGTGACCCAGGTATGCTGGAGTGCTAGATGGCCTATGTCCCACTCCTTAGCAACACTTCATTTAGACAGACTTCTTCATTTTGGAAAAGTACAAATGCCACATTGAAATAATGCTTCCTTTCCTTATTTTCCTTTGTTGGGAAATCGTTTTTTTTTTCTTGGACTACACTGTCAGGAATAGAGAGGCCAGTGGGTGGCAGAGCAGCACATTAAAGGGCAAAAATCAAGGAGCACTGGTGAAGAATGAGGGACCTCTGGCTGAGGCAGAAAGTCTCATTTGAAACATGATGCTTCAATGCATCTGTGTGTCCGGGATTCAGAGAAAATGGTACTTTGCACTGAGCATCCAGGTTGTTTCTTCATTATTCTAAGATGGCTGCCTAATGTTTACATAAATTAGATTTTTTTTTAATATAACTCATGGTTTTAAGAGAATTTTCTTCTTTCCATGATTTATGTGCTTAATGTGACAAAGAGAGTGGCATGATAGTAGGTTTCCTGACAATCTAAGGCAGAAAAATATCATGAGATACTCTTCAGGCTTCTGGCCGGTTATTGTATTCAGCATAACGTTAAGACCTCTCTCCAAGGGACTCTGCAGACAGTCGTGGGCTTTTTTGTGCTGAGCACAGTGGATTAAAGGTTTTCACAAATATTGTCACTGGAGCATTAGATACTAAATTAAGCACTGACTTCAATGAAATAAATTCAATTTTTGTGTTAAGCACTGACACTCTCAGCTATATATGTGTAAAAGGGATATTTTTAGTGGAAATCCATGTTTTTCACTGGTAAAAAAAATATTTTTAAAACCCTTGAGACACAGTTAGTCTTTTTCTTTCTTTCTCTTGCTTAAAGACTGTTCTCTGCCCTGAAATACATGGTACCTGGCAGTGTATTTAGTAGCAGAAAGGAAGAAGTTCAGTAGAAAGACTGAACTGAATGTATGTGTCAGTCTGAAATGCTTTTTAAGGGAGTGAGAAAAATCACCTTTACTTCCACAATTAAGATCATTTAACAGAGAAGCCAATTCTGCTTTGGAGGAAAATCATCACTTAAGGAAGCAACAGAGCTACGTTTCTGCATGGTGGAGCACTGATGTTGTCCTGGACTCTTCTGTGCATCAGATAAAAACCAGCAAAATAATAAAGAAGATTATTAAAACCCTAAGATAATAAGAAAAAAATCTGTAGGTAGAGCATCACATACTATATCATATCATATTTATTATATTAATTTTCTGAAGGAAGACTGGATTATACGACCTTGTCAGTTGTGCACAGTTAGAGATGCAATGACAGCTTTGAGAGCAGAATTGCCATGGAAGATCCTGAACAGAACAATTCATATTGATGATGAAAATAGGGGACAGTTTAAAAAAATATTGATATTGTTGCCTGGGCAGAAGTCTCATTGTCACTCCGAATGATAAAACAAGTGCAGTAATGTATAACTGATTCATATCCAGGGGAAGGATGCAGTTTTAGAATAAGCAGCAAAGTTTGTATTTTGAAATCAAGAATTCCCAATATGTGCAGCTATGGCTGAAGACAGCTAACTAATCCAGTTACCTGGATCCTACGTAACCAAATTCTCATGCTTTTCACTTTAAAGGAGTACAATTAATGAAGCAAGGCTTTTACCTTTGATGTTTCACTTCATTTAAGGTTCCTCAAAGTCCTATGAGAAGGGAGACACAATTTATTGGTTAAAAACCTACATGGTCTGATCTGCAATTCAGCTAAAGAATTTTGTGTCCTGTGCTTTCAGACTCTTAACACAATCAGTGTATCTTATAATGAAGCACATAGAGAAATAAAGAGTGCAACCTGAAGCCAAAAAACAATATTATCTCAAAATATGGGTTTATTTAGGAGTGCAATCACATTGAAAGATTGATACAATAGAAATGTATTCTGTGACTTAAAAATTATTTGTATATCACCAGCTGCTATTGCCAATGGCAAAGATATGTTGTCATGACATTTCAGTTATCCTTTTTCATTATCTTATTGCCCTTTGGCCATTTAAAGAACCTTCAGTAAAAAAATAAACAAAAACAAGCTCTGGAACATAATAGCACACTACACTTCATAAATGTTGCAATTTTCATAGACAAATAATTACTTGTATCATTTGTTATTCCAGAATGTGTAGCATCTGAGCAGAACATTTTGATTACTAGCTGAGTCCTTTGGGCTCCAGTTTGGAGTACATCTAGTTGTTAATAAATCCAGTTTATGAAAACTGGAGATGCTCATACAAGAATTCTATAGATTCTATTTTGGAAACTTTAAAAGTTTTGTATTTAATGCGCCAAATGACCGTGGAATACTGCCTATGATTTGCTTTAATTCTAGGATATGAAAGCCGAGATATGACTCCCCCATAATTTCTATAGCATTCTTGTGTGTATTTTGTCATCTTTCTGAGCGGACAAGGATTTTAACCTGTATTTTTGAAACTGAAAAAAGAGTTCTCTTTCCAAAAGTAGAACAATAGCAGCTATAAAAAGTCTAAAATGCTCTTCACCTGTAATTGTCACCCTTAATAATAAGCACATACAGCTCTTCATTTAAACTTCCTGTACTCTGTCATGTGAAATGCAGAGGATAAACAGAACTGCCTTTATACTATGTTTCAAGAAACTTGCAGTAAGTTTCCCCAAGGCTGTTGGCTAGCCAGTCTGGAATATTGAAAACAAACTGCGGTGTGACACAGAGGACAGTTTCAACAGCTTTTTTCAGCTAACAGTGTGCAACTAAACTCTACTGCTGAGCTCCTGTTGAAGGACTTGCGAGAAGTTGTTGCTTGGATCTGCGCGTCAAGGTTAACAGGGACAACCCTGGAAAGAGCAGTCCATCATTTTGGTAGCTGTTTCAACAGCTGGGTTTACTTTGTCAAACCAAGCTTAGTTTGCATCTACAGTAGTACGTGAAGTTGGCCAGGGACCATTCTCTGGCATTGAGGACAATAGGCATGACTCACCTCAAATTCTTATAGCTGAGCTCTTTTATGCTCTGGAGTAGTTTGTCTTCATCTGTGGGGCCCCTCTAGAGAAGCTAATGTCCTATGGCTATTCCAAGACATGCCAAAATATTGCTTTGGAAAGGACTAGCTGGTGCCAGACAGCTCATGCCAATACCCAGACACACCTGCCCCAGCTTTGTTCTGTGTACAAAATTTGGGGCAGCTTTTTCATTCAGGTCCCACTCTATATGTGGATATAGTATATAGAGTGGTTACAGCATAGGATGGTGTCCCTTTGTTTTTTCCTTTTACCTTTTTTAAAGGGCAAGCTAAAAGACTCAGTGTAAAAAGGAGCAACACCTTTCCATCGCTAACCTTTGTAGTCAGGCTGAATGTCACAGAAATGGCAACGAGAGCTTTTCAAAACATTTCCCCAGGGTAGGAGCTGCTTGGCTTTAAAGAGCAAGAGTGGATATCTTTTCCTATTAAAAAAACTCAAGACAATCTTGTACAATTTTGATATATTAAATCAGAATCTTGTGAACATGTAGAAGTTTATAAATGGGTATATGGCGTCCTGTGTACTAAATTCCAGCCTTCTGACAGTGGACATATTTCCCTCACCTTTTCAAATCCTTAGAAGTAGTCCCTAAATCTGCAAGACTAAAATACTGAGAATAGAAATAGAATAGAA
>VZTR01005739.1:43976-57568 GCA_013400775.1 Chaetops frenatus | reverse complement strand
TTCCATTCAAGCAGCAAGAACTGTTTATTGGTAGCAGAGAGAAGAAGGCAGAATAAGTAGAACATACAGTATGTCTGGATAGAAGTAACTCTTCCTGAGTTGATAGAGTACTTTAAAGAATGGGATTAGGAGAATTGCAGACCCCTAGATTTTGCATCTTTCTCATTTTTTAATGTGTACAGGTCAGAGCACTGAGTTTATAAAAGCAAAACCTCTATCTCCATTGAGCTCTGATTCAGGTTAAATCTCAGAATCTTACTAATGAAAGAATTTTCTGAATTCAAAGAATATAAAATAAATCAACATGTATATAAGAGTTTTTGAGTTTTACATTAGGCTTATTAATTAAATGCTGTATTTACCAAATGTAGCAATTA
The DNA here is from genome assembly GCA_013400775.1 of Chaetops frenatus. Lineage (NCBI taxonomy): Eukaryota > Metazoa > Chordata > Aves > Passeriformes > Picathartidae > Chaetops > Chaetops frenatus. The sequence goes on along the minus strand of VZTR01005739.1, from coordinate 57,191 downwards.
TAGGGCAATAATCCACTACTTAGTGGGGAACAATCTGCCTTTGTCCTTAGATTTCCTTTCTATTCATTTGCTCTGGCTTCCACTCAGGAAAAGGTGTTAGGACTTATTTTATGTACACATTTTCTTCAAATTAAATATTTATATAATGAAATTCACAGAATACAGTATTTGAAAATTTAGCTACCTGTAAATTACACTCTTTAGGAAGAGTCCAAGTAAGCAAATAATAAGAACAGATAATAACTGTCTAGATGATTACTTTAATCTACTAAATAGTCAATTTATTCTGACAGTAGGCAGAATATTGTATCAATTTATTTTCAATGTATAAAAGTCTGACTGAGATCACCTGAATTGAATCCTGTTTCCTTTTGAGTTAATTCTGTCACTTTTGTAGACCCTTGATTCCAATTTTGGAAATAAATATTCAGAATGAAATTATGGATGAAATAGTCACACAGTAGTTGCATCCTCATAATAGTCCAATGACTGTTTTCTGACCTTTGTATCAACAGTACTGTAGGAAGTGTTTCGGACTTACATTCACTTTTCATGTACTTCTTGTATTTTAAGAGCAGCTGAACAGTGTTAGCATTATCTTCTCATCATCCTGCACAGCAAATCAGAGAAGAAAATAACAACTCTGAATCTCTAAGATAAATCCTCACTCAAGAACATCTGATACTTGTCCTGGACAGTTTGTTTTTTGTGTACTGTGGTATCCAGGTATACTTTTATCTGCATGTTAGATCTACAGTGGGATCCATAGCTACCTTGCACAACAGAGATCACTTGCTAAAAGAGGTGAAGCTGCTCAGATAGCCTGTAAACCACTGTCAGATTTGAACTCATGAAAGATTTTCTCTCTTGACACTGGCAGGACCTATGAGGAAGAGGAGCATTAGCTACACTGCTGTGCTTTACTTCTTTTGCATGTTTGGGAAAGCAAATGCCTCCTTACCACACAGCTGACTGGAGGGCAGGGCAGCAGCCCTGCTGCTTGAGGTAGACACTCCCACCCCTTCCCTCCAGAGACACTCAGGAGTGCCTTTTTGTGAGGAAATACACAGGCCAGACTTTTCACTGAACTAGCAGTGCTGCTCTTACAGCCAGCATTAACTATAGATGATCAAATGCATAATAATTTGCAAAATACAAGTCTTGTTCCACCCTACTTTGTGTCCTGAGCTACTAACAAGAACTCATGCAGAGTTCTTTTAGAAACAGGGAACAGTTTTTCATAAAAGACATGCCTCAATTTGTCAAAAGAACTTAGAAAACAGTAAGTGAGCAGTATATTTTTGCCTGCCTGCATAAAAGAGCTGCATTTGGTACTGTTTTATGGCCTTTCAAACCTGTACAAGCACAGTGGGTGGGTTTTTTTCTTGTCAAAGGAAGCAAAAATTCAACAACAAGCTTTAAGCTGGGGGCTTTAAACCATAAGAATTTTTGAAACATACTGTGAATCGTAAATATAAAAAAGATAATGCCTATTCCTCCTGGAAACCCAAGTTCAAATCTCTACCTAGGCTACAAGCAAATACAAACATGTGGCTCTGATCCTGTTTTTCCTCTTTGCATGCATCACAGAGCTGTTGCAAACCAGCATGACTTGCAACTTCTATTAAAGGCACCAAATGCTAGTCAAGCAGGGCAGTTTGTAAAGGGCAGGATGCAGCTGTACTGAAATGCCGTGGGGATGGGAAGTAAGCAGTCAAGGGGCATGAAGGTACAGAGGGAGTGATGTAGAAAGTAAGTGCAAGTTTTGTGCTTTCCATTGTATACACTTAGTCCCCTTCACCTGTTAATGACCAGTTTCACAGAGCTTGTATTTTTTAATCCTTTAGTCAACAACCAAACCTGAACATTTTGTGCTGGCAGCAAATACTGCAAACTGTTTTGAATTACAAAAATTATAGAGAATTTCCTGTCAATTTCTGCCTCATAGTATTTAACTCCTGCAGACATAAAATCATGTGACCTTTCTGCATCTAGACACTAAAACAAACTTGTGAACAATTTGCCTGAAAAGCCCCAGTGTTTTATTTTGATTCCTTATATCCAGGGCAAACTGCAGGATTAGGACTTGTCTGTCCATCCAAAAGCTAGATCTGCATCAAAGCAGATGTGCACTGCTTCATAAGTGACTGTAGCATACTAAAAAAAAAAAAAAAAGAGAGAGAAAAAAACAAAGGGAAAAAGCTGTTAGATTCTGCATTATACAGTTTATTTGGGTTTTGGTTTCATGTTTTGGAAAGATCTAAACTTAGGAAAATACACGTATGCAACAAGTAACTGTTAGAGTTAGGCATCTGAAATGCATTGGAATGGGAATCTGGAACCTATAAGAGTAGAATGGTTCTAAAGAAAAGTAAATGTTATTTGGGAAGGGGTAAATTATATTTGATGGAAAGTTTAGAGGGAAGTGAGAATAAGCATTTTTTAGCCATTTGCTTGCCACCAAAACTTTCTCTCTCAGAATCTAACACTTGTCAGTGGATAACAGGATGAGCTCATTGACATGGCTCTTCTTATTTCTTACCCACTTAGGTGGACTAGAGACTGCTAGAAATGTCTTTCATTCTTTTATAGCAGTAAGTTTCCTTGCAAGTAATCTCCACAAGGATGGTATACAGTGGTGAAGGAGAGTAAAAGAGATCCTTAAATTCAGAAAGCAAAATGTCTTAATAAGACAGCATGAGCAAGCTTCGAGGCCAGGTTGTGCCTTTCCCATTGCTACAATTTTCTCTCTCTTTTTTTTTTTTTTTTAATGCAAAACAACTTCAGGATTCCATCTTGTGTTAATAGATATTGGTGAAGACAGAATATGATGAATATTTTCTTCAACAAGCTGCTGTCCTGGACCATGTAAACAGCTCTGATACTGTAATGCTAGGACTGCCTCAAAAGCAACAAGTGGGAGCAGAATGAGAGTTTCTGGAGAAGCAATCACCCTCCTTATATTGCACAATCTCATAAAGCCATATCTGGGGTATAGTTTCTTGGAAGTCAAACCGACTCATGGCAGGATGGAGGTCAAGTGCTCCAAGCCAGCACTGACAAACTTTTGTTAGCCTGGATGCCAGTTCCATGCACAAATACATTAGTTTCCGATCTCTTCTTTCCCTGCAATTAGGTCTTCAGACTGCATTGCCACTTGACGGCATTTAACCTGGAAAAATATATAAATAACTCATCCTTGAAACACAGTAGCATCTAGAAATACTTAAACCCCTGGAAGTGTTCAAGGTCAGGCTGGATGCAGCTTTGAGCAATCTGGTCTAGTGGAAGGTGTCCCTGTACATAGGAAGGATTGAAAATAGATGATCTTTAGGGTCCCTTTTGACCCAAACCATTCATGATGCTACTGTATGGAGAGTGGAAGAACACAAAGATAATTTTAGGACTGGAGCATCTCTATTCCCAGGAAAGTCTGAGGGAGCTGAGCCTGTTCTGCCTCAAGAAGAGATAACAGAGAGGGGACCTCATCAATGTCTATCAGTATTTGAAGCAAGGGGTTCAAGGGCATGGATCCAGGCTCTGCTCCGTGGTGCCAAGCAACAGGACAAGAAGCAATGGATAAAAATCGATGCCCAGGAAGTTCCAGCTGAACGTGAGGAAGAACTTCTTTACTGTGCAGGTGAACAAACACTGAAACAGATTGTCCAGAGAGGTTTTGGAAACTCCCTCACTGGGGATACTCTGTCCGACACAATCCTGTGCCATGTGCTCTGGAATGAACCTGCTTGAGCAGGGAGGTTGGACGACATGGCCAATTGTGGTCTCCTCCAACCTTGCCCATTCTGTGATTCTGGGGCAGGTAGAGGGTTAGCATTCCTCTAAAGGAAGTCCCACCATTACCACAGCCTGGACAGCTGAATGTGTTCTGGTTCTCAGTCTTTTCCATTACACACATGTAAATAGGTCTTACACTTCCCTGTAACAAAGGTGGAGGCACTTTTTGATCACTGATAATTTCCCCAGCAGGAAGCAAAACTTTTTTGGCATACACATTTATCTGTGTTTACACAGATACATACAACTTAACTATTGACCATGACAGCATTTCTTTCAAGACCTTACCTTTCTTAGATGGATTCAACCTTCTCCAGCATGATGATATTTTGCTGTGTATTAAGAGGTGATCTACAAATCTGGGACATAGGATTTCTTGAGTTTGGATAGTGAAAGGCCTATTGTTTTTCATGGCTTTGGCTTCCTTTTCGCATCCTCATAAAAAAATGTATGTTTCAAAACACCTACATGGAAGAGTGTTCCATTGCCCTTTACCACTTTTCTGTTTCCTGTATTACATATTTTTTTTCTTGAGCTCTTTTCAGCTCAGAAGGGTATGGTGCCATCCCCTGTGATTCTGTTAAGTTCAGATCTATCACAAGACAGCAGAGTGTAGAAATTTTGCTGTAAATAGAAAGGCATTGAGTTCACTGCTAGTGAATAACTTTGCAGTTGTAAAGTATTTGTCCCAAAACAACAACTAAGATTAGCTTTCACAGGAGGAAAGAACAGGGTTACTCACCACTAAAAGGCAAAGGTACTAATCAAAGGCAACTTTAGCAGCTTCCTCAGTGAGCAATGTTCTCTCCTGTTGGGAGAGAACTACAGAACCTAACATAACCTACCTCATTTGGAAGTGAACTCCATCTGACAGTCTGAACTGCACAGAAAGTAGAAGAAAATGCAATGTATAAATTGTAGTCTAGGTGAAGGGAGAAGGAAGCAGACTTTGTGTGTTGGACTAAAGGATCCAAACTGTATAACTGAGCTACCTGTGGTGGTGGTTCCCCATAACTTCTAAGTACCTAGAATCAAACTGTGGAAAGATTCAAGCCTAACTACAAGGAGAGGTCCTGTCTTCCTAAAGCTCTGCTCTTGGGAGGAAAGGGTTAAAAGAGGAAAAATGGTGATGAGGATGGTGGATTCACTCAAATGACCTTACAGCTGGGAGTGCCCAGAGAATATCAGTGTGGGAAGATTTAACCATGAGTTAAATCTCCTGCTGTTTATCCTCTATCTGTTTGGAGAAGTAGAATTTCTGTGTAGAGATAACATAGGTGTTTACAGAGAGTTGTAGGCCCTATCCCAGACATGGCTGAGCTCCCCGTTGGGAGAGAGATCAAAGCAGAGCGCGTGGAAAGCCCAGGGAGATCACAGCACAGTGCTGAAGCAGGTGTGCTCAGGCCCTGGATAAACGGGCACAGCAGCAGCCCTGCCGCCCGCTAGGCCTGGGCTGGGCCTGACGCTGCCCGTGCCCTCACTCGCTGCCTCTGCTGCCCAGCCTGGTGTCAGCACCCTCCAGCTGGCCAGGTAATGGAGCAAATTTATTCCTTCCCTTCCAGATCTGGGGTTTTCGTTTGCTCTCAGTCACCTGTGTGCACTTGATTCACACACCTGCGAACAGGTGCCAGGAGCCTGTTATCAGCAAACCTTCTTTAACAAACAGGCCTCATGAACTCCCAGGTCTGGAAACAGACAACAAACATAGTCTCATTCTGGATGAGAAAGACCTTTCTAGCTCCATCCTTTCCACTCCTTCTCCCTACCTAATGAATGAAAATAGGACACCAGTTTTGATGAGGCAAAGCTTTTCAGCTCTTTTCATAAGTGTTGAAATAAGGGCATTTCTGTTTTTGCAGGCATTAGCTACACTATCCACTAACAGCCACTCAGAATAATGAAGAATAGGAAAGAACTGGAAATGGAGATTACTATCCTCCTTTCCTTACAGAAAGTCCACTGGGGCCTTTTAAGACCAGTATAGAAGTCTTTGCTGAGGATCTCAATGGCTAAAGTAGTCGAGAGGTAAATCCTGGCAACTATGGGTATGACTTATTTGTTTATCCAGAAACTGTATGGGAAGGCCTTCTCCCTCTTATGGTCTGGAAACTGGGAACATATTGTAGAAACACCAGAAGTAATCCGTTAGGTTGAGATCATGGTGTTAGCCATTGATCTTTTCTCTTCTGTTGGAGGTACCAACTTCATTGTTATATGAACAATTGCATGAAAACCTGATGGTCCAATGTTTTGACTAATCTGCAAATGCTTAACTGAGGTTGCTCTTTGTGTCCTTTACAACTCCATCTGAGGCAAGAGGTTCCCCAAATGCTCTTTTGCTGTCAAAACCTATGTAACTATGGAAATCTGCCTCATTTTATGGATTTGTTTTTGTTACCAGCTTCCTGGATACTATCTACTTTATTCAAGAGGTAACACTTTTTTTCCATCCTCCCATCACCATTACAAGCACCTGTTTGTCTCATTTCAATGTATCTGTCAGTGGCATTGCTCCTGTGTTTCCTTTTAGAGCCATTAAGAGCCAGATGCTACAGTGTTCCCTCATTTTGTGATCAAGAACAGCAGCTTCATAGAAGGCAAATAGGTTTTCATGAGATGTAAACAGATTACAACCTCAGAGTGACTGATAAATGTCAGGAAGAAACAAGGTCAGCTGTTTGGTGCACTGCCAAGGACTGCAGGGTCACACTAATGAAACCTGTTAACAGAGGAAATCAGAGGCCAGGAACTCATTATTGTCTTCAAGAAACAATGACTAGAAAGTAGAATTAAAATGGGAAAGGTCTCAGCATCCTTGTTACTAAGATTTTCACAGAAAATTCAGACAGATGCTGACTATGTTCTTTCTCATCTCTAGAATCACTGACAAGAGGAAGAGTACCACAGGCCAAGCTCAAAGTTCCCTGGTCCCAGATTTGATAGACCAAGAGCAGTTCATAACTGATGGTCTAAGGCCAGAGGAAGGCAGCACAGGGCTGTGCTAGGCTGCAGCTCTGTGGCATCTTGGCAGTGGTCTGTGGGATCAGGCAGTACACTGAGTCTCAGCTGCCTCAGACAGAGCCCAGGTACTGGGAAGTGTTCAAGGCAGAAAGAGCCTCTAGCAGCCAAAAATAACAACCAAAGTACATGATAGGACACCAAGCCAGATGAAGAGATACAAGGGGAGTAAACTGGGAGAAATGGATATAAAAACAAATGCACTATAGAAATAAATGAATAAATTTCAAAATAAAGGAGGGTTACATAGTGTTAGGCTCCTCTAGATAGTCCACCAGTATTTCCAGAAAGAAGAAATCCCAGGGGAGTCAGCAAGGGCACACATTCCTCCTTGGAAGACTTCTATCATGTCTACCATTTCCTCAGGATTCCCCTACCTTGTTGAGGAACAATTGAGATAGTTCAGTCTGTAAGGAACTGTGGCTTGCCTGCCAGAGCTCTCTACAATATTTAATAAAAATAACTGATGCAGCAATTATAATAGACACCTCCATGTAGATAAATCATGTGAAAAAATATGTTTCTTTTACCAGTTTCACATTGGGGTAAGGGAGAAAGGACTGCTAAAAAATTTAGAGCTTTGGCCATACTGGACTGCTCAGCAGTAAAGTATATTAGCATTTCCCTGGAAGCAAAACACTTGATTCAGGCACATCTTTTATCTCTCTGTTAACAACACAAATGAAAGTGTGAAGTGTGGAGATGACTTGAACACTGTAGAATGTCAGGACTAATTTTTAACTACCTATAGCCCAAAACTCCTGAAATTCTGGAACAGAGGTTACTGCATGCATGTGTGGAGCCATCACCTATCTCCACACAAGAGTGCATGGAGATTCTTCATTGCAGCACTGACAAGAACTTAAATTTCTTTCAGGTTCTGTAGTTATGGTTTAATATTTTTATCCTGAAATATTTTTTTTTCACCTAGAATGATATTGTATGTCTGACCTGCATTTTTATTCTTAATTTCTGTTGTCCTGTAGTTTAGCTCTACTGTCTGTAGTATCAAAACTAGTTTATTGTCAAAGGCTGCATTTTGAATTAGGATCAAAAATGTACATGTTCCCATCAAAACCAATTTTCATCTGGTGGATGAAGGACCCTGAGGCTTTTTTGTGTCTACAGCACTCTTTGTCTGGCAAGGTTATGAGCTTTTAAGTTAGCACTAGCTTTTTCTTTGCAATAGTATCTATGTTGCCATATGCCAGACTCAGTAATTTAAATTTCAAAAGTCTCTTCTATTTTATGAAAATTTAGAAGGTATTTAATGTAGTATTCCCTCTGTTTTATTGCATGAAGTCAGTATGTTTTTGTTGCCCTGTACATAAATTGAGGATTTTAATGTGTGTTCTTACTTTTCAGGCCAATAGCATCTAAGTGCAGTGGCTTTAAGAACTGGTTTCCTGGTTCCTGTCCAAATCAGTGACAGCAGGCATGACCAAGACATCATGCTATTAGATACCATCTTACATCATTGCTGGGGCAGAGGGAAAGGAACTCTCACTCTTCTGTGAGAAACCATGGCCCTTTCCAGTCAGAAGAGCAAGCATGGCCATGGCAGGGTCCTTCCACCATTGTTATTAATTTTCCTGGGCTTAGTGAGCATTTTCCATGTGCATCATCCTCTGTTTGTACATTTCTGTTATTAATATTGTTGCTGTAACTGTTTGTTTTCTTATCTCATTGCTGTTTCCTGTAAATTGTTCCTAGCTCAGCCAAAAATTTTCTCATTTTTGTGCCCCCAATTCTCAACTCCATCCCCAGAGAGAGATGGGGAAATCTGGTGAGCAAATGAGCGGTGTCTCATTTGGGAGAGTCTCAGGGGAGGGGCACTGAATTGAGGATTGCTCTTCCTAGGCCATGAAACCTGGTTATTTTACACTTTGAACAAATTAATGAACTAATAACAATGAAGGCAGAGAAAATGAAATAAACAGAAATTTATGGTTATCCTGCCTTGTCCAGCTCAGTCTCCTCTGTGTGCAATAGTTGACACTGTGGTAGATTCTCGTTTCATAGGGAAACTTAATGAAAGCATTTTCTCTTGCACAGAAGTTTCAGGGTCATATGGAAACAGTAGCTTGCCAGAAGTTATGGGACTCATGCTACAGTTATTCTTCTACACAGACAGCATTTTCCTTCTGTGTTGCTAAGTCAGAGCAAATTCCAGCACCGCCTTCTATGTGCCTACCTGCCAAAGCAGAGGGTAGCAAAAGCCTCCCTACATCAATTTCACCCTTTTGCTTGCTTGGTAGGCCTGATTTAAAGCAAAGTCTCTGTTCACTAATGCTACTGCACTTGTGAGGGAGGAAGTGGAGATTGGTGAGGAGTGTGTAGACTTGAGGTTCCCATCTCTAACCTGAGAAGAGCATAGGCAAAGCAAGTTGTTTACTCTCAGGTGCTACAGGAATTTTCCTTCTCTTGAGTTATGTTCTCCTGAGCAGTGTACACAGCATGACCTGGTGAGCACAAAGAAGAAGGCTAGCCATATGGCTTTACACTGTGCAGGCACAGTTACTCCTTAAATTCCCTCTTATTCTTAGGAAAGTACATTTGGAAAGTATTGTTCTAAGTGTTATTTCTGTATTTTCTGTGCCGTTGCAAAACCAAGCCTTTTCGTTATTAAAGCTCAGTGCTCGCTATTGTCTGTACAGGCAGTGAGCAGAAAGTGGTTCCCACCACGGAGAACTCCCCTGTGATTAAACACTGAAGCTGGTAGGACCACTTTGCAGTCCTTCTTTTCACTGTGGTGGAGAGTAGAAGGGCAGGACTCACACTGACACTGTTTTTTATATAAACAAGTCCCAGAAAAAAAGATCATCACTCATGGATGTTGCTATGATACCAGAATCACGTAGGCTCGGTGTCATTCAGGGGAGTGTAATCCCTGAATGTACACTAGGGTTTCCTGCAGCCCACAGGCAGACACAATTCCACCTCTCACGCTGTAGTATTTATTAAAACCTACCAATCTAACAATATGTTCATTTGCTGAACCCTAAACAACACTAAACGCTGAAGCAGTTTAGCTGCACTGTATAATGTGGGTTATATCATTGTTTTGGAGTTAAAGACAAGAATGAGCATCCTATTTCTCTTTTTTCTACCAGGTTAAAGCCATGATGACACCCCACTCATTCCACCTTTTTTCCCCCTATTACACTGGTGCTGCTATAATGCACCACTATAATGGAATTTAGATTTCGGATTGTCTTTTGTTCCCAGAAGAATGACACCTATGTAAGGCAGACTAAAAAGTAACTTTTAATAGTCCAGTAAAATGGTGGTGGTTGCTAATCCTTAGCATCTACTTCCAGTCCCAATAGCTTAAAAACCAGGGGAAATTCCTATGGAGTTTAATAGGGAATGACAAGCGTTCTACAGAATTATTAGAACTACCCAGAGAGCAGTGTAATGGGGATGTAAGTCTCCATTCATAGCTATTAGCTGCACTAAATGTCTATGGAATCTTACTGATTTCTTCCTTGTTCAATTCAGTAAGACTCTTCCATAGAAAAAACACGCACACTTACTGCAGCCTACACAAACACTAGGCAGAGTATATCTGTATTGTTTAATAGGAGGTACAATTGCTACTGTTCTGTTACATACAAGGTGGGAGGTCTCTGCTGCATAAATTCCAAGCATTTGATATTCAACAAAAATCAGTTCATACTAAACACACTTTGTTTCAAAAAAAAATTATAAGTTAGGCTTAACTAACAGCAACCTCAAAGTACTCCACAGTATTCACAGAAGTCTCTCTAATGATTATCAGCCTTAAAAGTACATAAAGAGTGGATTTATGCCTGTCATATATTATTGCTCAGGTATAGGAATAGCACAGGTGAATTTAGGTGCTCGTGGTTAGTACTTAAATTAAAAAAAGTCAAGTACAACTCTGAAAAAAACAGTGGGAAGTTCTGTACAAACACTTAGGAAAGCCATGCTCATTTTAAGCTCCATTAACAACACAAAGGGATTGAAGAAGCTGATACTCCACTTGACATTAGCAGCAGTGCCAAGGCTCACTCACATCAGAGAGCCTGGGGTTCCTGCCAGAGGGCCTGCCAGCAGGAAAACTGGTAGTGATGTTGTGAGAACAACAAGAGCAAATAAATATTAAAAGCAGATACTGGGCCAAAAAAGCACATAAAGTTGTCCCTGTTCTTTATGCAGCAAGAACCCTGGGACCAATTTCTACTTCTTCAGTGTCATGGATGTGTAATACAGTGCCTTTTCATCCAGATGCAAGTGTTGCAGTTTCTGTGAGCAATAATTCTGTGGCAGAAGCCTCGTCTGCTGAACAGAGTCCTTGCATTGCAAATTCATAGTTTATAGGCAAGACACTTGAAGACAGAGTGAAAATTGGTCTCAGAAAATTTCTCAGCAGCACTGGTCCTTGCAGATGTTTTTTTCCACACAAAGGCTGACAGATTGTGTATAATCAGATATGACCTAAGAAGACTTCCCTCTTTGCCTGAGATTTTCATCTCAGGATACATAACACATGCTAAGGTTTGTTTGCAGCCTTGTTTGCCAACAAAGATGAGGAAGTGTGTGCTCCAGAGCTGTGTGAGAAAGGTCAGTGCCAACCACAGGTTTCTATACTCAACAACCGCAGAACCCTATATGCAACTCAGGTCCCCAACAGCTTTCTGAAATGGTCCAAATGTGAGCAACACCTGCCAATCTAATCCGCTATAAATATCCACTAAATATAGTGAAAATGTGGTAAATCAGTATTTCTGCACCTCCCAGCCTGGTGGGTGCTTCTAAACAGCATTTTTAACAGAACAGCATCTTTATCTCGTCCTATGGCACATTGGAGGAATAAACTCCTTAGGGTCCTATATCTGTGTTTAGCTTTGTCTTCTGTAAAATTGAGTCCATGGTTCCTGTTTGTTCTTTTCTGTTCTCATTTCAGTTTTGGCTCTGGTTTATTTGTGTTTTGTACGAACTAGTCATACAGAGAGAAACTGCTTTGTTTGAATCAATGTCTCTTGCCATAGGTGTGCTGCCTTTCTTCACTGAATTTGTATTTTAACTATCAATATTATTGGTGCTCCCAAAGGGTTTTGTTCATGTAGCTCAGAATATCTCACAGCAGCAGATACTGCTTTTGGAAGATGTATGTCAGAAAAAAGGTGTGGAAAAGGATCATTTCATACATACATATCATACAAAAAGCTTGCAGATATTTCAAAATACACAATTGATAAAATGAAAAAAATAGAATTACCTGGTTTAGAGGTAAAATAGTATAAACACGAGTATGCAATTGAAAATAACATCATATCTGAGCAAAGAAACAGCAAACATGATTTCCATTGTGGAGGCATTAGGAAAACAGGGTGAGATGAAGCCTAAAGTCATGAAATGAAGAAGTCTCAAAGGGGGAATGGGGGAGTAGATCTCTAGCACAGGCTAATCCTTAGCTCATCTTGCTAGTAGATCACAATGCTCATTTAAACCCTGAAGAGGGAAAGAAACCCAGAACTGGTCACTCTTCCTTGTATCAAGAGCTTGTCTCCAGCAGATAGAGTGGTGATCCCAGGTTTTGGCAGACGTTGCAGGCACAGAGCCATGCAGTATTAATCTGGCATTCTGGCAAAAGGCTTTACTTCTTCCTGTAGAGGCGTGATTAGCACTGTTCCTTCATTTAATGTTACTGCAAAGCTTTAATCTTTCTCACACAGAAAACGTAGAAAACTGGCTCCCCAAGCACCTATTCACCATCCCAAACTGCTGCAGTTCTTGGAGTGAAATGTTGCTGCCAGGGTGTCTTGTAATGGCCATCAAAACCTACTTCAGAAGCTTTAACCAAAAGTAATTATTTTCATTAATTTTTTATCTGTATAGAATAGAAAATGGTGCAGTCCAAATTCTGACCTCAGTTACATCTTATTAAATCTCAAGGAACACTTCAATTGCTGTAAAAGGAATGTAAACTCTCAGTGGTCTGTAGCCTGAACATCAAGAACATAAACAGGAAATTTGCTGTCACTTCACACCAAGTCAATAAAGCTAACACAACCATACTTTATTTCTTTTTAGAGAAATGTTAGTGGCAACAAACATTTATTTTTCATACTTACAAATATTCCTGTACAAATGAATACAAATACAAATGAACAAAATACAAGCAAAGAAGAGAAAAGGTTTGTCAAAAATGTGATTTCTGCTTTTATGTGATACCTTTGTATTGAACCCTATTTTTCCAAAAAGAAAAAAATTGTTCTTTGTTGCCATAGCAATAGATTCCCAGGGTGAAATTATATCATACTGCCTTTCTTCTAGGTTTCTGCTATGTGCTATCACCACCCACTCTCCTTCATTACTGTCAATAATCAGCAAAACCTCCCCACCCCCAGCCTTTATTCATCTGCATGTTTTGGG
>VZTR01005739.1:22116-34032 GCA_013400775.1 Chaetops frenatus | reverse complement strand
CACGGAGCGCCGCTTTCTTCTCCTGGCGCTCGGGCAGGGGAGGTGCCCTTCGGCCCGCGGGTGCCGCTTCCTTCGCGGTGAGGAGGGCGGGGAGCGCCCCCGGCGCCGGGAGGGACCGCGGGCAGGGGCGTTCACCTCCGCGCTCCTCCGCAGGGCTCGCAGCCGAGCGCGGGGCGGCTCCGGGGCGCTGGTGATGAGGGCGCCGAGCAGGGGCTGAAGCCGGCGGCGGGCGGCGACCATGACGGTGTTCCGGCAGGAGAACCTGGAGGAGCACTACGAGACGGGCGAGGACCTCGGCAGGTGGGTGCGGGCGGATGGAGCCGTGGCCGCTGAGCGCGGCGGAGTAAGGGGCGAGGGCAGGCTCGCACCCGCGTTGCCTTTCCACCATGTCTGAGGCGCCCGAAGAGGGAAAAGGGAGTTGGATTTGAAGTTGCCGCGTCTTTGCCTCTTTAATACGGGTCTGTTGAGAGATTTGGACAGGGAGAATTCCTAAGTGGTACCTGCTCAGCTCGACGCCCTCCCGGGTGCTGTTCGCCCGCAGGCGAACCTGCTGCCGGCGGCGCAGCTGTGGCACTGGGAGGCACGCTGCTTGCTCTTCGCAAGGCGGGGAACTGGAAACGGGCTGGGCTTGGAGGAGGGAAGTTTGCATTGTTCATAGTGTGAAGGACTACGTTTGTATTGCGTGTTGGGTTTTTCTTTAAGAACGTGATTAAAGAAGTGAGGGAAGCTCTGTATTCCATCGATACTGTTGTGTTGAAGATCTGGGTATCGCTGTTGGAGCTGAAAGTCAGATTAAGGGATGTGAGCAGAGCGCTGCAAATGCCAAGCTGCCTGCTTGAGCCTTCGTTCTTGAATGCTCTGTAGTTGTGAGCTCCTCCGAGCTCACACTCTTTAGTCATGCCTTGTTTTTTCAGTGCTTTCCATGTTTTAAGACTGTTAAAACACTGAATTGTGTTACATGAGCGTCCTTTTCGTGTTCTTTCCCCCTGCTTTAGGGAGGAATCCAGTGGCATTCTAGCAAACCGGTATGGCAGAATCCTTTTCTAGTGTTCGTCTTGGTGACTTCAAGGCACAGGATCAGTGTTCAGTTAACACAGGGCATTCAGTATACGTGGAGCAGATGGCCCCGTATCTGCCTCTGCATACCTTTCCAGTGAAGAGTCCAGTCATAGCAAATGTTGTGAACAAGTTACTTGAACAGGCAGGAACTTAAAAATATTTTATGATTTCTTAAAAACAAACAAACAAAACAACAACAAACCACAAAAAACAAAACAAACAAACAAGCAAACAAAAAACCGCCACCCAAAGCACAACTAACCAACCAAGAAGCCCCCCACATTATAAGAAAGTTAATTGCACTGTTTTTTCCGATAAACTTCATCCCATTTATATACAAGTTTGTTGATGTATCTTTGATGAAAAATATGTAATTTTATTTCCACATAATGTTCTAGGTTGGCATTTCCATATATCTAGAGTACCATTCTGTGTTAGACTGTGAAATAATGTTAACTTGATAATATGATGTGTTATCACGCTAAAGCATAATTGGATTTTGTGGTCTAAACAATTATTTTGGCAGCTAAAATTGTTTTATTTGATTTCCATTTTTTTGACAAAGATACACAGTGTTCTAAAATTCAGGTTCAGGTTTCTGGACTTTTAAAAATAAAACCATTGTTGTGCATGTACATGATACAGGTACTGATAAATGATTGACTTTATGGAAGAAAATAAAGACACAGATATATTGTGGGGTTTTTAGGTTCATCTGGGAGAAGACAATGCCAATATTCAAATCTAGAAGGTGTTAAGGTTTATGTAATTTCTCTGTAATTTTTTTTAAGAGAAAACATCAGTGCAGTGTTTGGTCCCTAATACATATTTATGAAATGGAGCAATTACCCTTAGGCCAATTATATAAGAAGTGTTTAAATACGTGGAGGTTTTTTTTCCAAAAAAATGTTCCTTGGAAGTCTCAAGCTCCAGAACACAGCAGTGGAGGACAGACATTTTGTTTTTACAGTATGGGAAGTGCAGACACTGAAAACATTAGGTAGTAAAAGAACGACTAAAAATACCAGAACAAATGGAGGGTTTCAAATTGGCAGTGTTAGGTAATGGCATTCAGTTTAAAAATGGTAAATTTATTTGATCGTTTACCAACAGGGTATTACAGCACTGGAGATTTTATCCATCCTCATGCTATAGAAGCTTGGCATGCAGTCTAAACTTAAAATATTTTATTAATTTTAAAGAATGTTAAAATCTACTCTAGTTTTCACTTGAAAAAGAATAAAGAAATCTATGAACCTTGTCAGTTTTATCTACATATGTGAGAAAATATCAGTGGATGGTAAGATATTGTGAAATGTTTGGCAGGGCTTTTCCTTTAAAAATGGAATTATAATTATTTAAAAGGGCCAAAGCTTTCACTTCAGTATCAATGTAAGAAACCAGGATTATTCCAGTGTGAAATGTGGGCATAAAACCATAAGAAAAAGCAAATCTCAGGATAATTGTATGATTTATTTCAGTGGTGTTTTAAACTTCTTTTGGAACTTAGATTTCTAGGGTTGCACAAAATGCTTTTTTGTAAATCTGTCACTTTCCATTCCTCATTTACGCCTTACCAGGTTTCTGACTGTAGTTTTGCATACAAATATAGTTACCCTGAGGCTCAAAACTCACAAAACAGTGAATATTAAAAACACCTTTGACTTTAAAATTCCCTGAATTCATTTGGGAACTCAAACTGTGAATTAATACTTCAACTAAACAATGATGAAAGGTTCCATTTTGCAAAAGCAACTGATTTTTTTCCCCCTTCTCTTGGAAGAATGCTTTTATTTCTTCTTACTTAGCTGTAAGCATGAAGCAAAAAAGGTGAATAAATTAACAGGTGAGTTTTAATTGACAGACTTGTGTTGGAATGAAAAGATCCATAAGTTCCTAGGCCAACCTGCCTTTTGAGAAAGCTCAGCGAATTTTAATTTTAATAATCTTGATTTTAATACTCTACACTGTTTTCCCTTGTAAATTATTTAATCCTTTGTTACATTATAATACTTCTGACAGTAACTGGAATAAAAAAATAATTTGAATAAGAAAGGTGTGTTGAAGAAAGCAAATGGGCTGTGTAAATTAAATTTTTGATGGAAAGTAATAAAGGAGGCTTAATATTGCTTAGCATAAAACCTAGGGTTGTTGGAAATAAGTAGAAGTGATGATGGTGTGTCTGGGCTAAAAAAAAACAACGTTCTCTAGTTCTCTGGTATTTTACCATGTTTTTGCAGAAAAAGCAATGAACAATCATAGTCCTGTTACCAAAATATCTGAGTTTTCTTCTAGTCTTTAGTTTATTTTCATTTATGCCTGGGGAGAATAAGAAGAAAGAAATTTGTGATGTGAATACTGTTAGAATCACCCTTATTTATTTTTCTTGCCCATATGTGATTCCTCCTGACAAGTTCATGGCTGTTTGGGTTGGTTTATCTTAAGCTTTTGTACCAACGCAGTCTTGTGATACTTATGGATCTAATGCTATATTTGGAATATATAAGAAGATTGCTCTTGATTAATGTATGGTGTGTTGCATACACTTTTTTTTTTGTTTTCCATCTTACAAACATAAAATTACATGTGCTACTTGTTCACATGCAGGCTACCTACAGCCGTGTTAAGTAATCATCTAACCATGAAGTTTCAAGAGGTGGTAAACATTGTCATGGATGAGCAACAAATTTGGTAAAAGTAATTTTGTCATTTTAATTCTGCCTGCAGTTGCAGGTGGTGTGACTGTGCATTTTAAATACTCTGCTGCAGTGCTTTTACTTCAGTCTGCCCAAAAGTCAGGAATTCAGGTTCAGCAGTATTAAAAGCCTCACTATGGTGAGCAAGGCAAGCAAGTAAAGACCTTCAATGCACACTGAACTTTTCAAAGTACGGTTTTACCTCCCATGACTGGCCTTGCTTGGGAATGCATACAGTATTGTGAGAAATGTGGTGTTGCTTAAATAATTTTAGGGAGAGGTATCTAAAGCTGTGTTATGAATATATACAGTGTTTGTGTGACTTCCTGATCGTATAGACAGCTCCTTCTTCCTTCACCCTAAATACACACATTAGGTATTTTTGGTTGTTTTATTTTCCTCTAAGCTTTCATGTGCTTTCTAAAAGAGATGCAAAGTGTTAAGGTAAAGTTTTGGAATTGAAGAATGGCATTAGCATTGCACTGTGGTTCACAATTTTTAGATTCTTGTTGATTCAGAAAGTAGGAAGAGGTATCTAATAGTTTTGAAAGTCAAGCTTGTTTGGACCTTTTGGACTCACTAGGGAAACACCTGTAACTTGTTGAAGGAAAGCTAGGCTGAATCTTGCCAGTTTTGGAGACTGCCCTGACTGCTTGGTAGCTCACTAAGCAGAGATGCTCAGAGTAAAAAGCAGCAACCTAACCCTGCTACCTAGTGTACCTAATGGCTTTATCAGTTGTGAGAGAAGAATGCCTAGGATAACATGCTGAAGATGTTGATAAGAGAGAACAGAGAGCTGTGCAAATATGTATTTACATTCTGTAAAATGTTCCTCTACTTTACAGAGTTGAGTGAAAAAGGATTATTTTTTTATTTTTCCCTGGAAAATTATTTCATTGTAAACAGGGAGTATGTAGGCTGAATATACAAATACATATATATGTATGTGCATGAATGCATGTGTTTTTTGGTTATTCAGATACAGGTTTTTGGTAGCACTCCTTTTTACAACTGCAGAGGCTGCCTGTCATCTATCCAAACACCGTAACTGTAACTACATTGCACTTTTGTATTGGGAGGAAAGTAAAAATACTGAAAAAAACCTCAAACAAACCAACTTGAATGGCAACCAGAATTTGACCTTCAAGGCACTTTTCAGATTTGACAGCCTAAGTTAATCTTGGTAACTAGAGCATGTATGGTCAGGCTGTGCTGTGAGATTTATAGGATGTGAAATGCATTTCTGGTGATACTTCCTTTCAAAATGGTCACATTTAAAACCCATGACAGCCACCTTTAATAATCTTATAGTGTAACATTTTTTCCTATGAATTATCAGAAAATCATGTGGGGGAGGGGAAGGAGCAGAGTGGAAGATGGTTTTGTAAGGCAAGAACTGTTGTATGTAAGCTGTAAAATTTTTAACTGTGGTACATTGAAATTTCCAGTTTCTGTTTCCTTGGGTTTTCTTGTTGTAAGCTCATCTCCGTTGCTCCATTATAAGGCATGTGTTTAACCTTCTTTCTCATGCAGCAGAGAAATGGTTAAACTGAAGAAGCAGAAGGTGCAGACCTCTGCGGTGCCATTTCCTGTGTTTTTCGTACAGGCACGGTGATAAATATTGCAAGTGTATAATTCACTGTTGTTATAACTACTTTATTCAGATTTTAGTAGCACATGATAATTAATTAAATTGAGTGGACTATATGAGTTTTTCAGGGAAAAAGACCTCAGAAGGAGCTCTGAAAATGTTGATGACAAAGCCCCTGTTTTACCAGGAAACTTGGTTGATTGGTGTCTTTATGTGCTCTTCTGTTTTTATTTGAAGAATTGAAGGTTGTGTAATTCAAATTACATCAAATAACCCTTCCTGTGCTCTTGTGAACCATGCACATATTTCACCAGTTGTGGAGGAGAAGTTGGTTGTTCCATGCTTGTCTGTAAGCCCTGGCTTTGGTGGTTGCATGAATACTGAAAAGGAAGGTTTCTTAACTGGAAAGCATGGTTGCAAAAATTATGCATCTCAAGTCACTTTGCCTCCCAGATATGCCTCAAAATGTTTCCTTTTCACAGATGCATGATAACCTGCAAGCAGCTGATTCTGCAGGGTGCAAGACCTGTCACCATACACTGCCACTGGTGACAATTGCTTCCATATAAAATGTGCTGAGAGGTTTGATTCATGAAAAGCACAAGAAGTGCTGATGCTTTTTTGGGTATAAGTTGGTCCTGCTTACTTTATTTCTCCCTCTGGGGAAGAATAATGACTCCTTTGTATGTCTTTTAAAATACAGTGTAATAAAAACTAGAGCTTGCTGACTATTCTGTGCCTTCAGTTTAAAGGCACAAATCTTTGTAAATCTAAACTCCTCAGGAAGTAGATAAAAATGCTTGTCTGATTTTTGTTCTAGCCAGGCTTAGTGAGGCATGATCAGTACCAGAGCAGGCATGTTAGAAGTGTACTGAAACTTCAGTCTGCCCTTCTGGGCTTTCCAGATTAGTCCTTCTGTGTTTGTGGGGTTTTTTTCGTGTTTGGTTTTTTCCCTCCACATTTTCTCCCTTTATAGATGTTTGAGTGTGTCAGTTTCTCTGCTGGAATTATGTGTACTGAACAGAAGTTGGCCCCTTTAGCACAGGAAGGGGAGGCTGACACCGCCTTTCCATGAGAGCTTTGTTCAAAGCTCGGGCTGCAGTGTTGATGGTTGAAAGGATCAGTATCTCTTTGCTCTGCTGTGTGTTTCTCTGTGGGTTTTTTGTTTCAGGTTTATGTTTTTTTTTTTTTATGTAGTGCTGCTGTCAAAGGGGAGAAACACCCCACCTTATATCTAATTTATGGCAGGTGAACACTCCAAGATCAGCTGAAAACAGTGTGAAATCTCAGCCTGCATGGAGTTGTGATTGCCTCCATAAATCTACTTCAAGTTAAATATGCAGGAGGAGCCGAGATAAAGAGTCACTTTACTGCAAAGACAGAGAAGCATAAACTGACAACAAGGAAGTTTAAGCTGGAAATTAGGAGAAATATGGGTGGTGCAATAGTAATTGGAATAATCTTCACAAATGGTTGTTGCAGTTAGTCAGAGGTATTCAAAGCTGTACCAGGTTTTGGAGGAGATTGTGTGTTTCTTGTGAGACTCTGCCTTAATGTCCAGGTGTCTTTCTTTTTTTAATGGGCTTGATTAGCAAACCTGTGCAACTTGTTGATACTATTTTCTATTCTGAAGAAATGATGCTAGTTAAAGCAATGGCTCAGCAGCTCCTTTCCTGGATGGTAGTGGCTTTGTAGGAGCTCTGTCTCAGATAAAACTGTTGTTTCTTGAACTGTGTTCTGTCCCTCTTGCAGGAAGATAGGTGACACAAAGGGGGGTTATCCACTAAACTGGAGCAGCATTCGTTGACTTGCCGTGCAGTATAGTAGGTCATACTTAACTATGATGAGTTTTGTGGCCGAGATGGGTGAAGCTGAGAAAAGTGTATACAAAGCCTAAAGGTCTTCAAGCATTTACTGTTTTGTTGCATGTCTATGTTACACAGAGTCTTGGCATAATGTGTTAAGTTTGGCAGAACTGAGTATGAAGGCAGGTGCCAAAGAGTCTAATATAGGTGATGTTGCTAAACTCTGAGATCTTGTCTAGGAGGTGGTACAGGAAAGTGGAGCCTGCACATTTTGATCCGTTGTTGGTTGACATTCCTGTTGGTTTTGGTGGAGTTATGGAACAGACTAATGGCAGAGATGAATTGTAGGGGCAGGTATCTCTGCATATACTTGCAAACCTTGCTACATCCTCCTTCACATGTTACTTGCAGGTCTTGTCCCTCTGTTTCGAAGAGATTGCTGCTATCCTCTTCTAAAATGAAGAAGAGATGCTAAGCTAAGTTGCTGAAGCTGTGAGAAGCTTCTTAAGAAAGAAGGCTTAAGACTTCAGTACATTTAGCCTTGTACCACTGTGTTTGGATTGGTATGATATTATTAATACACTGGGAAAACTAAAATAGTTGGTGAAACAAAGAAACTTTAGAAATTATATTTACATTTACAGTTTTCACAGATGGTTCTGCAGGCTGGAATTGAAAGGCTGCTTGCCTCAAGGAAAATGACCCTATGAAACCTGTTGAAATGAGACCAGTATGAACAGGGAATCTAAATTGTATCAAGACTGAGCTTGTAAAGTTAAAGGAAAGAATTGCATGGTACTGTTCTGGAGAAGGAGAAGGCTGATAAGGATACAGTCACTGTTGGTATCTTGAATCAGTTTTAATGCTGTCTTTCAAAGTTTCCAGGCATATTATAGTCTTTGAGGATGTTGTCCTGTTGTATTAAAAGTGTGGTATTGTTGGCATATTGGAGTTATGTGGGGTATTTTGGTTGTGGCACACTTTGATGTTGGAGGGAATATCTTGTAATAGGTGCTTTTCACGCAGTCCCAGAATAGCTCACATGGCTCAGGATTGCTATAAAGCACTGAGTAATCCACAAGGTGCTCTGCAGCCTTATTCTCTCGGTTTGAGAAGTTTAATTTCCTTCCCCTTATTCCCTCCTCTTTGTGCAGGCTGATGAGCCAAACCATTTCTGCTTCCAGAGGCTGTGATGTTGAGGAGGAAGCATTGTTGTGTGGCTGTCCAGACCACGTGGGCGCCTTGACCACCAGCAGCAGGGACCCTGCAATGCCGTGGTGTGCCACTCCACTAGAACAAGTCTTCCCCAGTGCTACCTGCTTGCAGGTGCAAGTCTCTGTTATGAAGCTCAGGTGGTCTTGCCTATATTTAACAGAGAGAAAAATACCTTACTGGGTGGTCATGAACTTATGGGGAGACATGCAAAGCTAGAGGTTTCGTAGTCAGTGTAAATTAAAACTGTCTTTACATACTGATTGAAATTATAGTTTGGGATTTTTTTTTTTTCTGAATCATGCAGAGGAGTGAGGTTTTGGAAAGGATAAAAATTACTTGGGACGATAGCATTTGTCCGTGCATTTCTTGCCTAAACAGGATGCTAACAGCATGTAACTGAACCAGTGTGCTGGTAATATTTTATTACACTATGTCTTTATTTGTGAGCAATGCTGCAAAGTTTTCACAAGTTACTTGGAATCCTGCTTTCTGGCTGGTATGTAAATTGGCTTCTGGGCTCTTGTACATTTCCTCAGTCTTCTGTCAAGTGTCAGTGGTTGTTCTAGCTTTGAGATACTGACTAGGTGTGCCTGTAGAAGTATGCACTTAGAGTACCTGCTTTCATGCCACAGGAACTGATAGCAGAGGGACATTTTCCCCAGATCACAGTCTGTTGGGCCTGTAGTATTCTTAAGTTGTTACTCTTATGGGACAGAGAAAAGCTGTTCATTTTCTGGAAATGGGTGACTTTTAACTGTTTTGTGCTTATGAAGAAGTGGTGTGGAGACTCTCATCTCTTCTGTCCTTTCTGTTTGCTGAAGCTTTTAGAGAAGAGGATTGAACTTCACTGCTAATTTGGTATTTTGTAACCCTGTATTTCTAAAGGAAACTAAGAAAGCAAATGCATAGAGCTTCAGATCAGGTGTATCCATTGTGGTGTCCATTATTCGGCACTTTGCTTACTTTGCCTAGCTGTGTAGATATAACTGAGTGCAGCTAACTTCTATGTTAACTGATAGTGTTTTATTCTGACATAATTTATAATTAAGGTGTTCTGTCAGGTTTAATGGGTGACAAGGTGTGGGGTTTTCCCCCTTGTGTTGCTTTTTCATGCTCTGGTTTTTGGTACTGGGGGGCCACAGAGGTGACTTCTGTGAGAAACTGCTGGAAGCTTCCACCATGTCCGACAGAGCCAGTCCTTGATGGCTCTGAAGATGGACATGCTGCTGGCCAAAGCTGGGCCAGTGAGAGAGATTGGTAACGCCTCTGTGATAACATGTTTAAGATGAAAATCAAAACAAAGCAGTACGCAGGGGTTTTTTTTCTCTAGCCAGAGGAGGACATGAGAACATGTGAGGGAAACATGGAGACGCCAAAGGCAGTGGAGAAGGAGGGGGAAGAGATGCTCCAGGTGCCAGAGCTGAGATTTCTCTGCAGGCTGTGGTGAGACCATGGTGAAGCAGCTGTGCCCCTGCAGCCCCTGGGGATCCACAGGGATGCAGAGATCCACCCACAGTCCTTGGGGATCCATGGGGGATGCAGAGATCCACCCACAGCCCCTGGAGATCCACGGGGGATGCAGAGATCCACTCGCAGTCTGTGGGGCAGGTGCCCATGCTGGAGTGGGTGAATGCCTGGAGGAGGCTGTGATCCAGTGACAGACCTGGTGGAGAGAGAGGGCCCTGCTCCCAGGCTGGAGCAGCCTGCCCTTGGAGACTGCACCCCGTGGAATGAGAGCCACGCCACAGCAGTTTTGAGAGAACTGTGTGCCCGTGGGAGGGACTCACACTGCAGCAGTTTTGGCAGGGCTACTGCTTGTGAGAGTGGACCCACACTGGGAAATTTCATGGAGAACTGTCTCCCGTGGAAGGGACCCCACGGCCTCACAGGGGAAGGACTTCTCTCTCCCGGAGTAGTGGCAGAAAACTTCGAGCGATGAACTAACCCAAACCCCATGCCCTGTCTCCCTGCTCTGTCGCTGGGAAGGAGAGAGGGGCTGGGGGAAGAAAAGGTGTTTTAAGGGATTATTTTACTTCTCTCTATTCTCCTCTGATTTTGTTAGTAATAAATTCACTTTGTACCTCTAGGCTGAGCCTGTTTTGCCCTTGGAGTGTTTTCTTATGGTCCTTATGTCAAGTCATTACATTGTTAATTTTTTTCTCTCTTCTGCCCAGATGTGGCAGGGGAGGGTGAGCGAGTGACCTTTGTGGGTGCCTGACATTTGACCAGTGTCAAACCATGACACTCCTTTGTCCACAGGAGAAAATAGTACTGGTGTGTGTCTTATTTGAATCCTGCAACTTGGAGGCTAAGAACTCAACATTGAATAACTCAGTCAACGAGACAGGGAGTTTATTATTGTATAAGAAAAAAAAGGTATATGAGAGTCTTGAATGGTAACCAATTTTATCTTTCGATACCTCCCTTCTTGCTGACTCAGACTCCTTTGTTGGGACACTTGGCTCCTGTTACCTTTAAGGAAAGTGATGCAGATGTAATCCTAGAGATAGATGTTTCAACTTCTCTCCTTCAGCTTTCTGTTTCTTTCAGGGATTTTGTTTTGTTTGCTTTGAGTTTATGTGTATGTGTTTTTGTTTGGTTGTGGTTTTTATTCCTTGCAAACACAGACTTCAAACATTTTGGTATGGAAGTGCTGACTTCGTTGGTATATTATCTGTCTGGCAATATTTTCTTATCTCCATGAGCAGGGCCATCTGCGTAGAATTGCCATTGATTCCCTGGGAAAGGAAAGCACATCAGGGAACGGCTCAGTTCCTTATGTCTCATCTTTTCTCATGGCTTTTTATTTGAAAGGGCCTTCTGATACTGTTTACTTCACATTCTTGCCTAAAAGGAGGATATCTCTTTTCCTGGTTTTGCTGCCAGTTCTAACATTAGCTGAAGAACAAACCCTTCCAGATTCTATCTTGCAAAGCTGATCTACTTCTGCTGCCTCTTTTGTCCCTCTAGAAAGAAACCTTTACATTAGTGTTCCTCCTAAGGGTGTGTTAGTTCCTGGTCTGCTGCTCTGCCTGCCTGTGAGCCCTCCCGGCATGGCTAAGCCAGCCTAGCGCAAGGGTCAGAGGATGGGCTGGTCCTGTTCCTCACCCACTGAGCAGCATTCTCCTGTGCTAGCACTGGCACCATCCTGAGTGCAGCCTGGGAGCAGGAGGGGATTATGGACTGAGCTCCCTGAACTGGGTCAACGTGGGCATGTCAGACAGGGATCGGTGCCAGCCGCCAGCACGGCATAGGAAGGCAGGGCCCGTGGGATGGGGAAGCCTCTGTTTGTGACAGGTACTGCCTCAGCCTCCTAAACCACGCTGAAAAGCCTGCACCAAACGTGCTCTGCGTCAGCGCTGCGTGGGTCCGGCCAGATGAGACCCCGTGGAAGAGCCACTCTGAACTGGGAAGCAAAACCTGACTGTGATTAACCCCGGACAATGAGAATGGTGACGGCACAGTCTGAGTATTTTTTCCTGTGGCAGCAGCCGTAGGGTAGCCAGGCAAGCCCGCCTTTGCACAGGGGTCAGAGGGGACAACTTGGAAT
>VZTR01005738.1:0-22900 GCA_013400775.1 Chaetops frenatus | reverse complement strand
ATTCCTGGTCCTTTTTTAATTTTTTTTTTTTTTTTTTTTTTTTTTTTTCCTTCCACTAAATATTTACTTTATTCACAGAAATATGGGGGAGCTTCTATAGCAGGAATAGAAAGAGAATTTTTAGCCCTAGGCTTCTTTTTTGGTGCAATGGTTATTATATGTAAAAAGCATTGGGATGTGACTTCTCTAGACAGTAAAATATATTGGGACCTCATATTCTTAACATTTTAATTGTCCAGCCAAAGTCTACTAGATAAAATAGGACTGGTGGAAACAATGTCTTGGTGTTTGCCTTCTGATATGGTTTGTGTATCAATCTCAAACTAGTGAGGAAAGAATGAGTTGCCTAAACATAGGCTATTTTACATACTCTGGGTTATTCAAGACATCTGCTTGGAATTTACACATCCCACATCCTTCTGGGGTGGCAGCTGAAGGTATTTATTTAGACAACTCATTACTAGTGCTCCAACATTTTCTAATTCTCTGTTGGGTTTTGTTCAGACACTGTGATTATGGAATCTACAAGAGTTGGGGTAATATCAGTGCATGCTCACTGACAGAGGTAAAGGATCATGTGAAATTTATGGGTATAATTTGTGGAAATATGGGCACCCGTTATGCTTCAAAATAAGTAAGTCTAGGATTTGAATTCTGAAACTAGCATGTGAAGATGCTGTTTCAGAGTATGACTTAAAGGGGCAGAGGAGCAAACTTCTTGGGCATCCCTAACTAAGTGACTA
Organism: Chaetops frenatus; assembly: GCA_013400775.1. Classification (NCBI taxonomy): domain Eukaryota; kingdom Metazoa; phylum Chordata; class Aves; order Passeriformes; family Picathartidae; genus Chaetops; species Chaetops frenatus. The sequence continues at coordinate 22,157 of VZTR01005738.1, read as the reverse complement.
AACTTAGCCTGGTTATCACAACATTTTTGTTATGCTAGTGTTTCCTCACTCAGACAGGTCAGCTTAAGAGAGAGTTAGACTAGGAAAGTTTGAAAATCATCAATTATTTTTCATGTAAAAAAGCAATTAAAAAACCTCACCAAACCCCTAAGTTTATATTTGAGATTCCACCCTCTCTGCCAGCAGCCAAGCTCCATGCAGCCATTGGCTCACTCCCCCACCAGCAGCAGCAGGGAGAGAATGAGAAGGGTAAAAGGTAGAGGACTCGTGATTTGAGATAAAGACAGGTAAGTAGGGAAAGAAAAAGCCATGCACACAAGCAAAGCAAAACAAAGAATGAATTCACTGCTACCCATGGGCATGCAGGGGTTCAGCCATTCCCAGGAGAGCAGGGCCCCATCACACGGAACTTGGGAAGACTTGGGAAGACAAACACCATCACTGCACATGTGCTCTCCTGTGTAAGCCCTCCTCAATAATAACAAAAAAATTTCCATATTATCAACCCTGTGTTTAGCACAAATTCAAAACACAGCCCCTTATTAGCCACTGTGAGGTAAATTGACTCTACTTCAGGTGAAACCAACACGCCAACTTTTTAAAAAAAAAAAATTAATTTTTTTTCTCCACTTCCTTTCATTAGAATAATATTCTTGGTTCTCCAACACAAATAGTTTTGGTGTTTGAATTCTTTCTGGTTAAACAGGAATCATATAATAAAGTAACATTTTAAAGAAATTTGATTTTAAGAAATTACAACAAAAATAATTTTTCTTTATGGTATACATTCATGGGAAAATTTAATCTACTCTATTTAAACCCCGTGATGTGACTGCAAAAAGTTATACTATTTTTGTATTTAACACTTAAGTTGTCTACTTACATGTATTTAATAAATGAATTCTACACTAGCTATTTGAAAATTGAGGGAACAACTAAGAAATAACTATTATCTTTTGTGTAGAACTTTCATAGAATTGTTAAGTAATGCTCTATATTTTTTAGAAGATATGCAAAAAAATCCCCAACCCAATCTTCAAATTTCAGGAAAGTATAACTTAAACAGTAGTGTTACTGAAGTACATGAAAAGACAAACTTTATTTCTAACAGTTCTGTAAAATTATCATTCTGATACAAAGTATAAATTATATGCCACTTATATGAATATTTTTCATTTTATTTTTTATTAAGATGTTGATGAACATTATACTTTTGGTCTAATCCTTTTGTAGCAGTTTTAAGTGGACATGCCATGAATATTGTCTTTTTATTACCCTCTCTTTCTCTAATGAAAACCAGAGTTATTTTTATTTCAGCAATTTTGTTCAATATTAAAGGCTTGCAGGTCACTTCTGAATATTTCTAAATCCAGAACACCACTTCAAAGGAAACAGCTATGCTCCTTCTGTCACGATTCTTAGACAGAATCTGTAAGTTTTCTGGGGACCTAGAATGTAAAAACAATTGCTGCTATTATAAGAATGAAAAATAAGAATCATTATTATGAGTTCAAAAATGAGCAAATAAATTTGAGTGGAACATCTCTGCATTTGTAGACAGCTAAACATGTAGACAGAGCAAGAACTTCAGGGTTCAATATTTCTCATGTGGCTTAATAGTAATAATTTTCTCAACTGGCTAAGGAAGAGAGGAAAGGAAATGTGGGAGTCTGTTGAGAAAATTGCTGCATAACCCTTCAAGAAGGTAGGGTATTTTCATCCAACACTAAGAGGACAGATACTCATTCCTACAGCTATGTTCCAAACTCAACATGTGATACACACATAAGTGTGGCTCAAGTGGGTTGTTGTGGGCTTTAAATATTCTCTTCATCACCTATCTTCCTCCCTTTAATATCCAAGAAGTTTTATGCACACAAGTAAATGAAAAATTTGGACATATGGATGCCTTATTGAGATCCTGGTGTTTAGCTTAATTTTTTATGCTTGTATGGGATTGGAGATAATGCAAATGGGACTCATTATCTTCACAACACACAGATGAACAGTCAGATCATTACGTTATTTATGACAGTCATAGAATATTGTGAAATGATGCTATAGCATCTGCCTCACAGTTGCAGCTGTATAGCACAGATTTATCAAATGAGTAATACAAAAATTCATTTTTAAATAGTTCTGGTAGCAAGTTAAATTAATTTATTAACATATTTTATAAAACTTAATTTTATCACATCTTTAGAGTCTTTAAATTTCCCTCCCTTTTGTAAATTCATTTCTGGTGTCTATTAAAAACCAGTATTCACATTTAAACTAGGGTTGTGTTTTGCACACCTGTAGTTGAAACTTCCTTGATTGGTGTAAAGCTAGAGTAATAGGCTTTTTGTCTTTTAGATTTTTGGGGAATGAATCAAAATCTTTATGTTTAATCTCACAACTATGTGCAATCTGACCTTTTTTGGTTTGGAAAAATATCTACAAGTCTTAAAAATGCCTGATTTTTTCCCACACAAATGTCTTGTTCTATTTTCAATGTTTACCAAAGCCCATTGTTACCACTTTATTAAAAAGAAGAATTTAAGATGCAAAAAGGACCAGATTAATTTCTGATTTTTATGAAGAGATATTTTTCCTCTTGATCCTCTCCTGTTTTGATATTTGTCACTTGGTAAGTCTATATTAGAAAACTTTTTTAACTCTTAGGTCTTATGACTAATGACTTGAATGTAGACAGCTTACTCTGTAATTCTGATAGGACCTGGCACTGAATAGATATCCTGAGATCCAAATTATATTTCTATTGATCCACAAAAGACCTATAATTTTGGTCATTCCTCCTTCTACCTTTGTAGTTTTCTAACTATTTATCCTTCATGTGTGTTGAGATTATTTCATTCATTAAGACATGAGCAACTTATAGAATGGTTGGGACATTGGATGCCTTATTTCATTGAGACAGTCAAAATACTGATGCACTAATAAAAACAGCTGAGAGGTGGGTGGGCAGAAAACATCACCTACAAAACTGGTAAGTGTAGACTCATTGGAAACACAGAATTTTTATGGATCAGCATGTTGCTTCTTCACTAAAGAAGCAGTAGGAGAATCAAGACCAGGTGGACTAAGGGAAGGCAAAAAGAAATGTCTAAAAATTGATTACAAGCACAATAGCATGTCACCAGTGGTGTACAGTTCATGAAGGAGCTTTGGTTTGTGAATGAGGCATGATTCTTTGGATTAGATAAGGTAAAGACATACAAAACTGTGTCATAGGTTTGTTTGGTTTTTTTTCCTTTTGTCTTTAGAAGAAGGGAAAAGAAAGGACTTCACTCAGTATAGGTCCTTTTTGAATATTGAAATAATAGATATATGCTGGCTTGCTGTAATTAAATTTTCATTAAGACATTTTAAATATCAGTGTGTGTTTTGAATCAGTTTGGGGGAAGGAAACTACTATTGTACTAGTATTGAACACTGAAAGGATAGTTATTTTGAACGCTGTAATATAACGAGAGGAAAAATGTTCTGAAAACCTGTGAAGACCTTTGTTAAAGTTTTATTATTGTTCAGCAATGTGCATGCTAAGGAACGGTCCAAACTACAGAGACGCTACAAAAAGTTACTTTATATGCTATTTATAAAGTCTCATTACCTCTCAGTGTAGCTGATTAGAATCACTTGTAGCTGTGAGAATGATTGTGTAATCAAAGACACATAAACGTGGTGGTTTTTTAATTATTCACACCTGCACACATTCTTAACAGCACACCCTACCATATCTTTCAGATGCTCTAAAAACAAACATTCTGTTCTGATTCACTGTGCTATTTTTATACAACCACAATTTGTTAGTTAAAGCACAATTGTCACATGGTTTGTTTGGGATTTTTTTTCCTTAAATATAGCAAAAAGCTCTGTTTATCATGCAGAGAGATGTAAAATTTTATTTCATTTCATTTGATTGCATTATTTCATCAGAACTGAAAATAAAATGTTTAGTGTGGGGCTCTTGTAAGAAATCTAAAGATAAAGAAAAATTAATTAATAGAATATATATTTCATCCAGCAATTTGGAAATTAAAGTATTCCCCCAAGACATTAATTCAATTATTTGAAGAGAGTTCTTTATTTGAAGAGAGTTCTTTGTTTGAAGAGAGCTGAAGACATACCAACACCTTTAATTCTGTGTTAAGGCTAAAGAATTGTGAGATGGTGGAGGAAAGCAATTCTTGTGATATAAATAGTTGGACAGTTCCAACATCTAGTTAAAATCACCACCTTTTGTAGTGAATATATCAGATAAAACTCAAAGGAACATTCCAGTGCATGAGCTCCTGACTCACAGAATATGTAAACAGTCCTCTCAGAGGATGTAGAGATGCCACTCTAAGAGGAAAAATAACCATTATGGTGCTTAATAAGCAAGTGCTTAGCTTCATGCTGATATCTAGACCAACTCTGATACTATAATTTGTTTTTGTCCAATTCAGAAAAGGGATCTGACTTGTGTCTTCCACCCTCTGCTTGTATATGTTAACTACATTGGGATACCATCCCACTGGTGTCTCATAAGAGTAATATATCTAGAGAAGAGTTGCTGATATTTTGTTTTGACTGTGATTTTATATGAACTGTCCATTGCTTCTGTTTTTTCTCTGTCTTATATATTCAAGAAACCCCTGGGAGTCTGCTTGGACTGTCCAGGCACAGCAAGGTTTGCTATTTGAACTTACTGAGCCCTGAGGAGGCTGCTGGACACACTCCAAGACAGTTGTCATAGCCACAGAATCTTAATGCTCTTTATTTGTATATGTTCCCCTATGTCATTCCCCCCATGGTGATGATTCACATTAGACCTCCAGGATGTTGCTGTTTCTGTGCCTTAAACTCAGTCTACATCACCTATCATTATTTTCAGGTCAAGCTACAGACAGACCTTTTTCTTTTATGGTTAGTTGGTGCTGCTTCTTTTCACATTACCTCATCTGGCTCTCTTTCTGTGAGAAAAAGCAGAGAAGAAATTCATAGCCTCACTTTATTTGCTCTTTGCTTGCTCTTTTCCATCTTCCCTCTGGGTGGGCATCTTTTCTTACTGTTTTTTTACTTCTCCATTCCTATCCAAATAGTGATAAAAAAGAAAAACTTGCCCAGCAATACCACAACTGTGCCCCTAGATTTCTCCCCCCGTCCTTCAATATTTATAACCAATTTTTAACATTCCCTGTACCCAAAAAAAATGCATACATTACTTTAAAATCAATCTATACACTCTGTGTAGCTGGTGACAGCAGTTCAGTCCTAGGCAGGCAGCATCTTCAAACATAGCAGGACTGATCTACCAGCAAGAAGGTTCCCTCTTGTTGTGGAAAAGAAGAAAGAGGGAAGTGGGTAGTCTGAGTCCCACAGAGGGGCTGGGGGCTCCAGGATGCAAGGTCACCTGTTTTGTTCTACAGCAGGTTACTTATCTCAGTCCACCAGTCAAAGCCCAAAGGCTGCAGGTGCCACCAGTTTGTGGCTTTGCCCACAGAGGCAGCCAGCACAAAGGCTGCCCAAACTGTTCCTGTAAGATTTTTGCTGATGTATCTGCCTAGAAGTTGGTGGATTTAGCCCAAGAATAACTAACCTTTCACAAGCTTTTCCACAAGCAGCAAGATCTGTCTAAGTTTTTATTCCCTTATACTTAGTGCCTAAAGGAGAAAAATCAAAAAGAGTATTGATGAGGTCTGTACAACATTTTAACAATTTCATAATTAATTCTAGCAAGAAAGATTGTGTGAATGTAGTTTTCATAAAGCCTTCACTGGTGGAAAGCTGGATTCAGCTCACATGTGAGGAGACCCACAGAAGGTTTCAGTTCTAACCTGCTCATGCTCCTCTGCTCCTCTCTCTTCTGAAATCCACAGGCTGCAATTTCACCCACTGAACTTTTACTGCAGATAAAGCTGTTGATTGTGAGGGTACCCAAGCCCACTGCTAGCTCTTTCTGTCCCTGCTCACCCTTCCCATGCCACAGCAGGACCTGTCTGCAGCTCCCCACAGCTCTGTCCTGCCTGACCACAGGCCCCCTAAACCAAGCGCACTCCTGGGTCCATGTCCCAGCCCGACCTTTACCTGTCCCCATCCCCACTGAGGTGCTCGGTGCCTTGGGAATGGCACTGGCTGGTGGCCCTCAGGAAACCCTGGCTCTGACTGCAAACAGAAAACTGAAGGAAACTTCATGAGAAGGCATTTTACAAAAGAAGTAAATTGAAAAAAATTAAATACTGCCTTAAAAGTTGTTGTGTTTTTTTTGTTGTTGTTGTTTTTTTTTTTTTAATAATCTTGAATTTCATATAGCTTTACATAAAAGCCTGAAACAACCTGATTGAACTACCATAATCCTGCTCTGGAGCAAGCATGGAAGTGTCCACCCAACTCTTTCCCAGTATCCAGGCTGTATGTTTCTGTTTCTTTCCTTACACTGACAAATTCTTAATTTTTTTATTTTTTTTCCAGGAGGCGAGGGCTGGGAGGCAAGCATGGCAAAGGGAAAATGCAGGACGTGGGTGGTCTATCTTTAGCTGCAGCAGCATGTTTTTAAAATGACTTAATCTTCTGAAGACATCCTAAGAAACTCTAGGTTCACCCTTGCTTCTACTAATACATACTGATCGTGATTGCACAAATATAAACCTTCATGAGAAGATTCATAGGTGATTTAAATAGGGAGTTATATCACCTCATGGATGGAAATCACAACATGAAAACAGCTGAGAAGGGTTGTGTGAGTGAGCTGATGCATCATACTTATTTAACGCTGGAAATAAGTACTGGGTTGTACTTGGATGTGCAGAGCATCCAGCACTGAATATCCTTTCCCTTCTTAATGAATAAGGGAATAGCTATTTAGTTCTACAATAACGTATCAGCCTGTATTTTCTTGTATTTTAATCTACATAGTTATTTCTGAGCATATGACTTGTCAAATGAATGTGGATAAAGGTAATTTAGAGTGCACGGAGACAGAAACCCCAAGTTCCAAGTAGCAATGTGGAAGCAAGATAGCCTTATACTGATGGATTCTTATCTTAGTCTTAATGTAGTCTAAAAATAACATATCCCCCTCACCTATAGTCTATGGTATCTCTGGTATGTATATAGGAAAAAAAATGACAGAAAACCTGGATATTAAAATGTAACTGTGAAAACTGAGAAATATTAGAAGCAGTGTGCAGTTTAACATGAGATGTGCACACAAACCTTAACGGAGAACACTCCTAATAACCTAAATTAGAGTTTCCAGAGGATGGTGCAAATAAAAATATTGGTGAGTTACTTTATTGATGGCCATTAGAAAGAGCTAAAAATCATGAAGTTATATAAAGACTAGGATAAAAAAATAGGACAGGGATGATGGGGGAAAGTCCAACAGTATTTGACACATTCAGGACAAAAAGACTCCTGATGGACAGTTGTTGTAGTGCCATTGCCAAGTCAGAAGTATCTGCTCCAGATACCAGTCAGGAAAAATGTCTAATTTCTGTCTGTCTCTTTAAGTGCATATACCATACTTGTTCAGGTAGTACTTGCAGAGTACCAGCTGAAACTTACTGACTTTTGAAGTGGTCTCATATCTGTTCAAAGACAAAATCAAGATTTCTCTGGTGCAATGCTACTGCCCACTTTGAATATAAATCTGGTATGTATTAGTGCACTTTATCTTCATCCTCCCCAGTTATCCCCAGCATCACTGGTCCAGCAGATTCTCTGGGTTTTTGCTTGCAGAAATTGAAGATTTACCACAGAGGGTAAGAGAACAGGCTTTTTATTGATGAGAGAAAAATTTCAGTTCTGAAAATATGTCATTTACACGCAAGATGATATATATATATTTTATTTTATTTGATAATGCCTAAATTTCTTTGTTATGTAGTTATCAGCTAGGAAGATCTAGGTAGGTCATCAGAACAGAAATAACACATCTATCCTCTCTGTTTCCTCCAGTCCTCTACTTTTAGAGTCCTTGGAGTCACTGAAGCTTCTTCTTGGACATTTTGTAGCCTAAAGGGTGTCCTACAGCCCATTGCTTGCTGTTCTCCTGATGGAAGCTGTCTAGGTCAAAGCCTGTCTTCCCTCCCCTGGCACCTCTTTTAGAGGCACAAGGAAGATGGGCCCATCTTTCCCTCGGGTTACTGCCACTCTGCCAGTCAGTGAGTGCAGCACAGGGAACCTAACTGGTCATATTTGCAAGAAGTGTTACTAATGTTGTCCCTGATAACTTGGCACCTTGCCTTTCTTCTTTATAGTGAATGTGTTTTTAGCTCAACATGCTGTTTACTTCAGCAGAACAGCCGTAGAAGTGAGTTAAAACACTTATAAAAGAAAAAGATCCTCTCTAATCGACTGTGGTGATGCACTTGGCTATATTTTTTTGTATTAACCCCTTTTGTTATGGCAAGATTTCCAGCAGAGGTTTTCTTTAGGCAGGAAATCAAACTAGTCTTTTCCTGCCAGAAAGAAGAGTGCCTGCAGCTGACTGTGACATTGTTATAGTGATGTAGGAATCTGGAGGAACAGAGAAAGACCTGTGCACACAAAACTCCTGTATTACTGATTTTTCAAACAAGTATGGAAAATTGCATATATTTTTTAAAACAGGTGTTTCTTTCTGTTTTGAGTTTGTTTGTTTTGGTTTTTTTTCATATACAGGTACAGAACTTTCATCCTTGAGTGCTCTTGACTGATTTTAAGAATGATACTTCTTCTTTCTTAGCAAACCTATAATAAGATAAAACATTCAGTAAGTGAAATTTAATAATCTCTAAGTTATGTGTCCATGTACCAGATCCCCAAGTCCTTAAATGCTATTCAACATTAGCCCTTGTACAGGCAGTCTCCTGATCTCTGTTTTCGTGATCCTATATGTTATATTGAATTTTACTTTTCAAGAATTTGCCATTGTCTCAAGCAATAACTGTAACGTCAATAAGTGATTAGCGTGGCCAAAATTTTTTGCATTATGTGAATCTCCAGTATTGTTTTTTTAATCCAAGGCTCCCTTTCCGTAGAGGCTGAATGGCAAGAGAATTCAATTTATTGAAATGCACACTGATGTATGACTAAAGGACAAATTGAAATGGAGAACTTCTAATACATTACGTACTGCAGGATCTTTGAATCATCTAGAGATCCTTTATTGTTACTAAAATTAGATTCCTTTTTCTTGGCAAAGTTTCTTTTCCCTGTGATAAGCAGGGTACTCAGCATTTCTGAATGGAATAATTTCATGGTCTCTAACCAATGGTCTGCAGTTTGACAAGGAAGGTAACATGAAAAAGCCTTAATTTTTCCTAGCATGAGTTTAATGTTTACAGACACCATATTAAAAAGGACTCTTGATGTTTTTTCACTGTGTCAGAATATATAAACACATCATATATGAGGTTTTGCCATTTCAAAATAAATTCCTAGGTAGTTTTTGAGGATGCTTTTCTTTAATAAATTCAAATTATTTTGATTGACTTTACAGTCAAAGTCTCGACAAATTTCAAATAACACACATTGTACGTGTTAGAATTGTGTATGACATCTACTTATGATCAGTAGGTTAAACCCCAAGTGTTACATGATTTGCAATTATAAAGGTCAGACAGAGATGGCATCTTAAGTATAATTAGGCATTTGGGAATACCTGTTCCTTAAACCAAACATAGGAAAATATATTCAGTAAAAATTTTATTTAGGTCTTTTATGATAGTCTTCCACTGATGAACATTTTTCATAATCTCCTGAGAATATTCATCTTGTAAGATGAACAGGGATATAGAATTTTATAGCTGAAAAATCCTTATGAACAATTTTTAGACGTGGTCCCTTTTCTTTTTTTTAACAGTGACAGAAAAATAACAAAGCCTATCCATATATATATCAGAAGCATGTTTCAGGTGCATGCTGAAACTTTGTCTGTCAGAAACAATGGGCAAAATTCCAGACCAGAATCCTGACATACTTGGCAAGGGTGAACTTTTTAAAGCCATGAAAATGTAAAGCAAATCTGCACCTTGTCATGTGATAGCTGCCAGCTATAAGATGAGTATTTACTCTCTGGTGTATCTATCACAAATACAGGCATAATGAAAAATAGGTTAGATACAACTGATACTCTGAGCATAAGATTTTTGTGTCTCTTCTCCTCTCTAAGTATTCTCTGCATTTCAAATATTGTTCACCATCCTGAACACACATTAATGCAGATTACTTATCCCCTTCTACATGGCTAAATGCTTTTTTTCAGTGTTCTAGTAAATTTGAAGGAAATGTTGAAATGATGAAAAATTATAACTAAAAATTAAAAAGTGTGAAAGGTTGAACTCTGTTGATCTTTTAAATTTATTTCCAATGTTAGAAATTAAGACTGATCCATTAGAACTGGGAATATGCACTTGCTATTTCAAGCTTTTAGACACTTAATATTACAATCAGATATCAGCATCTAAATATATTTTTTAATGCTTTGAAAACCTTCATATTATCACCATTATATCTTCATGTTTATGTCTTGGCATTATTCTCAAAATAGCCATAGTCAGCTGAGTAAGTAGGTTTAGATCTCATGACACTTTGAGATATAAAATCTGTAAGTCAGGCACCTAACTCTGAGACTATAATTCAGTTTGCTAACTGAGGTGTTACACATAGCCCTCTACCTGCCTCTCCAGGAAGAAGTACAGTTAGACAGAGGCCAATGCAGAGAAAGCTGCACAGAATGTTGAATTCCGGGACTCTTTTTTTAGCATCTTTGGAATAAAAAGCATCGAAGACAGAGGTGCATCTGAAGTGCCTTTCTGTGGAATCTTGCATAGCAGCTGCTGTACAACTGGGATTTAGGGTTTTCAGCTTCCATTTCCGTTCATATGAACAGGTCACACTTTTCCCTTAAAATACAAGCAGGTAAAAGTTCTGCCTTTCAGGAAAATAGCTTAGAGGCAGGAGCACACTTCAGGCATCACAGTTCTTGGTACAGTTCTCCTTAACCTGGGAAGATCTGACCTTCCATCTCCTCTCTCTGTTCTAAACCAATAATAGAATGCACTAGGACCCCCGGGGTAAGTGGTGTGACATAACTCATGGCCTTCTGGTGATACTCTCTTAAGGGTCCCATTCATGCTATTTAGCTGTAACAAACTCTGGCCTGGCTATGCCTGGGATGGTGTCTAGGAAAGTACCAGTATGATATGGGGTGGTATGGGCCAAAAACCAAGCTGAAAGCAGGCTGATTATACAATAAGATTATAAAATACTATAAGATTGATGATACAATACTATAAGAAATGACCAGTATTAGACCCCATATCCTGGCTCTACCTAATTTAGTAGACTAGATATAGTCATTAACACCAAGATCATGAGTTTCCAGGGTGTTCCGTGTCCTTGTCACTCTTCCTTTTGAAGCTGTGCTGCTCTGCCGTCAGGAATACTTGATTCAGAAATCCAGAAAGAGAACAAGTGAAGGACAGGTGACCTTGTCAATGGAGTTTAAAACATGCAGTGAACAAAGAGAAAACTAAATCTGAGTCTTACTTGCTCGACAACTGTTCTCAAGGCAATGTAGAACCAGCAAACATCACCTCCATCTCTCTCCTTATTATTATTTCAAAGAGAATAAGAACTGCTCAGTTCCTTGAAAGTGTGTTTTACCCTATGTATTCCTCGTCTTGAGGAGATAAAATATAAGAATTGAAAGATTTCCATATCTCCAGTTTCCTGATTGTGATTCTACAATGCAGATTACACTCATTTTAATAGGCAAGGCTCTTTTTAAACCCTGGCTAATTTGTACTGCAGATTTTGCATTTCATTCACCAGACCAAATGAGCGGCAATCACTGAGATAAGGTAGATTCTGCTGTTCTGAGCTGAAATTTGATGAAAGAAAGATGCAAAGAATTCTTGAAGGGTACTATTTATAGATTTTTTTTTAAATGTCATTCTCCTTTAATCACACATCTTGAGCAAAATATATATAGGTGTAAGTAAAAGTGGGATACTTTCGGGAGAAAGCCTGCATGTTTTTTAGGCATTGATTTTTACAAAACCGGAGCACCGTCTACAGAGTGCAGAAATGTGCTCGCTACCACCAAAGTCCGCTTTAGATCACAGCTATCAGCAGGAATCATGGGTCATGGGTCTCAACTATTTAATCCCCGCAGATGCTGTAAGTTGTGTTAATTATTTACGTATAGCAACAAAAATTGCCGTGGCAGTTCTGGAGCGAGGTTTTGGCAGAGCCTTTCGGCCGGGTCATTAAAGTCGCTGCCCACTAGGTGGGGGTAGACAACCTCCTAGCGGCAGCCGTGTCCTGCCTGGAGCAGGAAAATGTAGTCGAGGATGTGATAAAAACCAGACTAAATGTGGATACTTTGAAAGGTGTTTTGGTTTTGGTTTTGTTTTACTCGGGGGGTAAGGGGGGGTGGGGGGAGCTGTGTTTTTTCTTTTCCCTCCCTTCTCCTCCAGTGGTTGTGGGGTTTTTTTGTTTTGTTTTTACTTTGTTTTGCTGTGAAAAAACAAGAATTACTATTTGTGAACTGCTGGTCTTTAAAGGTGATAATGAACTGAGAACACAGGCAATTAAGTTCAATTTGAGTTGATGGAAAACTACGGGTTTGAACTTCCATTATTACAAGTCAGGTCATTCCTACAGCAGTACAAACCCAGAATTTTACTGGAAAATAAAATAAGTAGGTGCATTACTGAAATACCCCACATGGGTATAATACACATGCAGACTAATGTGAATTAATTATTTTTAACTGCTTATTGAGCATCAGACTCAGTTGATTACAACTGGTAGTCCATAATAAGTAGATCCAGTAATTTTAAAGTTAGGCATAGGAACAATACGAAATGATCTACCTTGTCAGAACACAGTGAGGCACCATAAGTCAATGAAAGTATAATTTAATTAGCAAGTCCATAAGACACAAATTGTATGTCCACCAGGAATGCTGCCCTTGTCTTCTGTTTCTGAGTGAAAATTTAAAGGAAAACCTATGTGTAATCAGTGTGGCTTGAATTTCTAAGTTGCAACACAGCTGAATCATGCAAATAAGACTACATACATTTATTGGAATGAATGAATGACTGCTTTTTCTGTAGGTCAGCAAATAAAAATATATTTAAACAGTATACTTAAAATACTATGAAAGCCTAGTTGTCAGGAAAGGTCAGTTGTTGCAAATTCTAGAGGCCTTTCATAAAGCAGGTTCGTGGAGGATATTGTCAGATTAATGTTTCTTTATGACATTGTCTAGCATTTAAAAGGTGTGGAAAATGAAATCAAAAGTTAATAGTTTAATACGCAGTTGTTTTCCTTTTGAGTAGCATCTTTACTGCTGCACGTGTTTCTTAATTGTTGTAACACAGTGGGAGTTGAGACAAGATATTTGTGATTTTATGAGCACATTCAGTTTTACTTAATTAGACAGAACCAATATGTTATTTGAGAACAGACAATTAAAGTTCACTTTCCAGCACTTTCAGATTATCATTACAAAAAATATCTAAATAAAAATGAAAACACGTTGCAAATTTCTAATACCTCAAATTGTTTGTGTGCTGTAGATTTTAGTTAAGAATTTTTTTTTTAATTATTATCACTTTCCTTCCTCAAAGTACAAAGGCATTCCATCTTTTGTTTCACTCTTTGTTACCCTTCTTTTGCTGAAGCTGTAACAGTCTACTTCCTGAGGGTTTGTTTTGTTTTGATTTTTGTGTTTTCCTAATTTGTGCTGATAAATGACGTATAAATGTTAAACTTGCTTCTCCATGCTAGTATTTTCCCATAACTGAATGTTACATATAGAGGTATTTTTTCTATCTGTGAAGAGACACATCAACTCAAATTTGGAACTAGTTTGCTTGCAGTTGTACAAAACCCACTTGCAGCAGTTTTAAGTCCTACCAGTGATAAAATGCTTCCTTCACTAAAGCACTCAATAATAAAATAAAGGATGGACAAACCCAGTGGATATGCTTTGAAATAAGAAAGAGTAATTCAGAATTATCATAGAAAATATATCTGTCTGATTTTTGTAATATTCTATGTAATAATATTGAACTACAACACATTACAAGCACTTTAAGAAATTAATATTATAAACTTCAAATGTACCATAATCAGATATTTTCAGTGATGCAAATGATATATGAAAGTGTATTGAAGTACTTTAAACTATGAGCTCAATCATATTAAATAATACCTTCTACTCAGATTGGTTTAACACAGGTTTAAAGGGCTTTTAAAGAGTTTTAAAATTAAATTTGGTATGAGAACTAATTTCAAATGTGCCAAAGTATCAAGTGTTGAATATGTTTGCATTGCTATCAAACCACCCTCAATGTTCTACCTTTTCTAAGACACACTTCATTCATAAGTTACTTGATCAGGCTTAAGAAGCATTTTCACATACTGAAAGAATTCCATGCGGTGTCATGATACATACTCATACTTGTATTCATGATCAATATTAACCACTCTTTAGAGTATCAGCTTGGTTGTCATAAAATGTGCAATTTTCTGAACTGATTATATGCAGGTTGGAAGACTATCTTCTATTTCTTACTGTGTTTTAGTCAACCTATTCAGGAATCCCTTAAGTGAAGATATATGCCAGTGACTGTGATTGTTTTTCACCTTCTTTTGCCACAGTGAGATATTCTGCAGATACTCTTAATGATGGAACGTCTCCCTTCTTCCTCCCCACATACTTTTTTTCTACACTACACCTGTCTCCACCACTCGTCCTGCGGCATAGCCTGAACACCTTTCTAATCAAAGTGTTCCATAATCTCCCTTCAATTTTTCACTGTCAACATAATCACAGACCTACTGCATTTCAGGCAGTTTGCACACTTCAGCATAATTACACAGTCATAGCTGCAGTAATGGAAAGAGAGAAATCTGGATCTCACTGAAGTCAATGACAGCTTTTACACCATGAACTGGATGTCACTACCAAGCTTTAAAATTATAATCTAAATATTTAGGTCAATTTGCAAATACCAAATCTCTCTCTCCTTTTTTTTTTTTTTTTTTTCTGCTCTCCCCAAAATCCCAAGGAAAAATATGAATAAACATAGAGTGAACTGTGCAATGATAATTATTGAACTTACCATTTTCTACGTGTACCATGTGAACACTAAATACATACATGTGCAGCCAGTTCAGCATTCTAAAAAATGTCAGGTGTGTTAAACACACAATGATACCCTATGTGAACAATCAGTGCATTCCTGATGATTTCAGCTCTATGTAATTGCAGAGAGGTTTAATTGCTTTTTGTTTTAATTTATTTTAATTGCTCTTGCTCTGATGGAGCAACAGTACTCCTGGGAATCCAGTACAAATGACCATTTTTCCTCCTTTCCCACCAAGATAAATTCTTTTTCCTCTAGGCACATAAAAAAAGGAAATAGAAAGGAAAAAAAAAAAAAAAAGAATAAAAAAGAAAAAAGGAATGAAAAATTTAAAAAAAGAGAAAAAAAGAAAAAAAGGCATGTTCTGAGAAATCAGGACACAGCTACATCAAAAGCAGTAAATCAAACACTGTCAAGACCTGTACTCTGTCTTTGAGGCCAACCAACACAAATAAGCCATAGCTAATTAGCCATTACTAAACTTTCTTACCCTTTAGAATATGGCATCTGCATTCAAACTAGAAACTGGAAATTCTCTTGGCTTTAATACAAAGTTCAAGCCACATCTGGGAGAATACTGGTTTTATCAGGCCAAAATCATGCCAAAGCACTACTCTGACTACTTAACAGGATAAGGAAGGATTTGTCAAGGTTTAATATGTTAGAATAGAATGGTCACAATGCCTTCAAGAGTGATGTTGGTTGGGTGAAAAGATTAACCTGAAAAGACTTCTGCAGTAATAAGTCTCTGCATTTGCTAGTATTTTAGCAATTAAAATGCATTTTAGATTGTGTTAGGAAATTTTGGCTTCACTGACTATACAACAGATTTTGATAGAAAGGGTTTTTTTTCCTTTTGGTTTGGAAAGAACACACCAAACTTTTTCTACTACCTGAAACTACTCACAAATTCAGACTGAATACATACTTTCAGCTGAAAAACAATAAATGAAATGCTTAAAAAATCACAGAAGGTGATTCTGTGTGATTTCTAGGTTACGTATCCTGATTTTGCCCTGCAAGTAGATGTGTTTGCATTCAGGTATAATTCCACAAATTTAGGCCAGAATTAGACAGGTGTAGGGAAGTTTATTTGAAGGGACAGGCTACTGTAGAGTTCTGTCTCTTCCTAGCTCAGAACACAAACTTTGACAGAAATTTTCCCTGTCTCAGCAAAATGCCTTAGTCAGCAAGTTACAGAGCAGCCTGGAGTGTGAAGCTGTTTCAATTTGTATTAATTGAATGCTTATTAATTCAGAACCTGGTAGTCACCTACCTCCTCTTCCCAGATGAGTGCCTGAATCACAAGGTTCACGATAACAGGCATGAAAAAAATGAATGCTGACTGGTACAGTAACGCATTCAAAATTTTCTTTTTAAAATGTGTGGACTTGAGACAATACCCTTCTCTTGGTTTTGAACATTTCTTGTATTTTCAAGAAAGATGAAAAAAAAGCCCTAATCCCTAAACTGAATCTAGTATATTGGACTGAACTTATTACTTTTAGAACTGTCAGAACAGCAAGTATTTAATTACCCATTGGATTTGAAATAGAAAAGAAGATTGGCCAAACCAGACTTCTGCATTTTATTTTCACTTGAGTCTTTGAGATGAAAAAAGGCTGTGGCTTCATCGGACTCACTATTCTTTTTCTCCCAGTTCTCAACAGAAGTTATGAAATGATTTGATCGTACTTTCTGTTCCATGTTTTAGTTGGAGAGTCAGCAAGGACACTAACATCCTGCATATCCTGGTGTGTATGCAAAATAATAGGCTCAAAGCATACTAATGACTGCCGGTTCACGCTGTCTGCGGAGGATTACTAAGGATTACATGTAATTATCTGAAATTGCACACTGGTTTCTGCCAATTTTTTTTAAAAGTGGAATTGATAGGGTTTCGAGTTTCCTGCTAAGATTTTTCTTTTATATTTTGCATTTAATATTTTCTCTTTTATGAAAAGTAAGAAAACATCGTAATAAATGAAAGAGTGCCTGAAAGTCACTTAGGGATTAAATATATATAAATCTCAAAGCTGAATACAGAACTCAGAGACAATACCACTAATTTATTCAATATTTTACAGAATCTTGCAAAAAATACACTTATAAAATGTCACTGGTGAGACCGTAGACCAGATTTTGATTTCCATTGCTGGTTTCTGGGAGTCTGTGTAGGAAGCAGCATAACAAAACTAATTGTAAGAATTTATGGAAGAAGAAGAAGGTGGCATTTGTATTGAAAAAATTCTAAGTGATTTCACTCATGCATATTCTCACACTCCTGTCTTTGCAAAGTGGGGATTCAATCTAGCAGTTTAGCCAGGACCATTTGTACACCAGCTACTGAGTCCACGTCACATCTCCTGTGGTATTTTGGATTAGTCAGAACTAGTGAGAAACTAGTTTTTCTATTAGTCTTTTTATACAGATGCCAGCAGTTAAGTGATTCTTTTGCATTAGAATTTAGCTTATCTAAGCCTCCATAAATATTAGTCAAGGTTGTCAGTCATTATCTCTTTTTCTCTGTTTGGAACACACAAATCTTTATGGCTTCACCTTGTCTTCCTTTTGGTCAAACAGAAGAAATAATGATGTATATCATGTGCTGTAGCTTTGTTTTCAACCTGCTGTTGTCACAGTACAAACAGATCCTTCTACCAACAAGTTCTGTGTGCTCTGGCCTTTTAGACTGCAGGCTTTCCAGTTTTGGTAGAAACATCATGTTTTTCAAATTTATTGCTGTGAACAGTGGTTTTTGTTAACATTACATGCCACTGTCTCAACCCTTGTTTTGCTTTTTCTTCCAAAGTTTAAATATATACATTTCCATTTACAGCTCATATCAATCTTTGTTTATCAATGTTTAAAAAGTCAGGGGACATGATTACAGCCATTCCTAGGTGACATATTCTGATTTTGCTCTTCAAGCAGACGTTGGGATCCAGATGTAATTCCAGAAATTCAGACCAGAATTAGACAAGTGTAGGGAACTTTATTTGAAGGGGCAAGGTACTGTTCCTTAATATTCCTGCTAAAGTTCTCCTCCTCTGTTGGGCCTAAGGATAATGGTGTTTATGTGCAGAGCTTTAAGACAGAGTCTCAGTGAAAATGTTCAGCTTCAAATGTTAATGATAGCCAGTAGGGATGAACCATTATCACACATACTTCACCACAAATTAAAAATTCTGTAATTCAAACAGGGAAACAGAAACAACAACAAAACCAAATCAAACAAAAACAAACAAACAAACAAACAAACAAACAAACCCCCAAAAACCAAAAAAAAAAAAAAAAAAGAAGAAAATGTTATACATGAGACATGGCAAAACCAGGATGCTTTTAGTCTGTTGCAAACACTTTAATCACACCAGTCCATCTCTCACTAATGCACTGGTGAAATGCAATGGAGATTCACCAGGTCTAGGTGTAGGTTCAAACATCAGAGGCTGTACAGCCAACAGGTAACTTGCTTAGCCTAGAAAGTTTATGCTGGGATAAGAGAGAGATACTGTAATTTAAAAATCCTTGGACCATATTTGTTTCCAGTGTTATAGTTGCTGTGTAGAAAGGCCAAGCAGCCTTACGGCAGCACATAGTGAATGTGGCATTTCAGGTTACTCTATGAATAAAAGCTATTTGCTGTATTCAGTTTTCTTAAGGTCCATCAAGAAATGTACCTTGTATTTTTGCCAGAGATGGCCTCTAACAGTTTCTTTGGGTCAATGGGTTTATTCCTCTACATTTTACAAAACCCCCTATGTCTGAATTAAAAGGCTTCCATAATTACAATGTCCAATTTTTCAGCATATATGGAAACCTTTATTTAAATTTTTTGTCACTGCTAATGAGTGATCTGAGATGATGACTGGTACATTCTAATTATATTTTCCAGTCTAGGGAATTACCATAATTAGACTTTGCAATATAATTCTTGTCACTTTACCATGAATCCAAAGTTCCTGGTAGAATGTTATTACCACAGGTTCCAAAAATTCATCAAAAATTCCATCTCTACACCCATATTACACCTTCATTAGCAAATCTAATTAGCAGGACAGTTACAGGAAAGGAAGGGGAAAGAAAGCTTTAGTTCAGTATCAGTCAACTAAGTATTTGACAGACTTCACAAAACTCTGTATAAGAGGATTCACAAAGCAAGAATATTGAGGGAAAATGAACAGAATATGCAGCAGAGGATCTGAAATCATTGAGCATACTGTACAGGCAAGTAAGGAACACTTCTGTTACATCTGACGTGCTAAGCAATGCTTCCAATACTATAATGATTAGACCTGCTTGGGGCTCACCTGGTGAAACCAAAGCTTTCAAAAGCATCAAAAATATGTCTTGATTTCTTATCTAAAAGTGCCATGATTTCTTATCTTCACTATTTGATAAAGTAATGAAGCCTATTAAAGTAATGTTTGGTCTTCTCCTTTATGTAACCTTCATCTGAAGAGTATGCAAATATTATTGGTCAAGGTAAAAGCTTAGAAATAGAATTTTTTTATTAAACTTTGTTTTATAAAAAGACTTTCAAAGACTAAAGAAGTTATATCACAAAGTCTTTTTTGATTTCTTTTGGGAACTGACTGTGCCCTTGAAAAAATTCCATTGAGAATCAGTCGAAATTGGAGAACATCCCAAAGTATCATCTCACTAAAATCATTTGGCTGCCCTATATCAGATGATGAGGCCATTAGGGTGTGAATATGTTATGTGTAAAGAAAAAGACAGAGTTAGTTTTTGAGGTCATCCAAAATTGTAAAGGCTGGTGCTGACCGAAGGGAAAAAAAATGTCTCCATTTTATTATTTATTAGGACTCTATTGAACTAAAAATTATGTGTGAGTTTGGTAAGACTGCATGTAGAATGTGTTCATCCAAAAAAACAACATATGAGGTAGATAAAATCTAACACCTCAAAATGCCCATATAGTTCCAGCTTTGTCAGCTGGCCTAAATTCATATCATTCCACTGAAATCTAAGAGGTTGTTCCTGTTCATCCCTGCTGAGCATTTGGGCAATTAAGTATCTGAAATCTGGGCAGTCATGTCAGAAGTCAAGAAAGATTCCAGTTTGAATGAAAACATAGAGCTAGTGAAATGCTCNGTATCAAAGGTCAAAACAGTTCAGGACAGATGCCTTCAGGATTTAAGAGTGACAGTGTATAAAGGGAATCTAGTGCTAAAGTCAGGTCTGAACAACAGTACACTAAGCATATCAATCTGCTTGGATTACAAAGAATTTTTGGGGTTTGGTTGGATAGAAAATTTATATCTATGGGAGGTGATGACTGTCCTATTAATAGTGTTGAGAACATTCATCACTCTTTTTCGTGGGTACTTTTGATAGCAGTGTCTCCTGAACCTCTTCAAACCAGTTAAAAATCCACCACCACAAAGAAACCCAAAATACAAAACAAAACAAAACAACAACAAAAAAAACCCCAAAAACCCCTGCAAACCAAAAAGCCTGTGGGAGAGTTGCTTCCAAATGGAGAAGTGAAGAATGAGGATAGTTCAAAATACAGATTAGAGAGGATCAGCAGCTGCTGCCAGGATGCCACAGTAGATGAACACAGACCCATAAACAAGAAGTGAATTGTTAACACGTCTAAGTGCAGCAAGTGACAGAACTAATTCCGCTCCAACGTGTGCTTGTGATGATTCTGCTGCACCCTGTTGCTTTACAGGAGGTAGATGTGTGAGAACCAAAGACTAATTAGGGAAAACAGATTAGCCTTTTAAGTTGGCCACCTGGTATCCACCCAGTTCCTGCACAGCAATGGACCCATGCTGCTCATTGTAAGAAATGTGTAGAAATTTTTTTAAATTGTCTTTTCTTTCCTATTAATTGTGTTTCTTTCAAAAATATCTCTTCAAAACTGAGCTTCACTACCACTGTCAGATCAAAATCATGTCAAAATCTAATTAATAAAGGCACACTCAATATAAAATTAAAATTAAAACATTAGATTAATTATAAAAAATGATTAATCTTTATATATTTTAAGAAGTTTGCTATCTTCTTGAGTATAAATTCTAATTAGATAATTTGGTAAAGTCAATCAATTTAATAATTTGAATTTTTAATGCTGAAACCTAATATCTATTTTTTAAGCCAAAATTTCAAGAGAAATACTTACTCTTTCTTACTTAAAATTTCTACTGTTATATGAAAGCTAACTGTTTCTTACCAAAGAGAAGATACTGACTAAAAATTCAATAATACTACTGGTAAGAAATTGTGGAGGGAAGCTTTAATCTTGGTAGGGCTTTAAATGCAGAAAATTAAGCATAGTTTTATGGTTCATTTTGAGAGACAAACTCTAAGTGAGATTAAATCTAAAACTGTTGGGTTTTTGTGCTTTCTCCAATACAAAAATTAAAACGGTCTATGAATTTGCCTTCAGAAACAATAATTGGAATTTCAAGCCAGCTCCTTAGCATTTCTTAACATTCTGAAAAGTGGAAAATAAGCTCAAATTTATGATTAGTAGACTGACATCAAACTGTTCTGAAACAGCATTTTATGTTGATATTTCCCTTTTGGAGCTGTCAAATACCTTATCTCTGGGAACAGGGCTATACAACATTATAACAACTTCTATTTTTCACTGTGTATTTTTCAATGTCTGATAGAAAATATTACTAATAATGNGTAATGTGATACTGGCAAAAATTTGGGTTATGGAAATTAATTTACTAATATAAATGCCATTTAAAAATTAAAGTAAATATGTTCTTCTTTATAAGATATTTCAATGTTGTAATATTTATATTTTCCATTTTTATGTCATGTTGGACCTCAGTTTGACCAAAAATTTATAAATATACTTTTCTCCTACCCTGCAAAATATTTTATTTTCTAGTTTTGGGGGAGAGGTTACAAATTTAGTGTTTATCAAAAACTCTGTCTCAGCTTTATTTTGACATTTGGAACTACTTGAATTATTTTGTGAGGAAAAAAATAAGTATTTTGATGTTTTTTGTTCTTGTTGTTGTTTTTGTTATGGTT
>VZTR01005737.1:56308-132396 GCA_013400775.1 Chaetops frenatus | reverse complement strand
CAGTTATGAGAGGTAAAGGTATCTGGGTTGGTTTTGTTTAGTTTCTGGGTTGTTTTTTGAAGAAAAAAAACCAAACAACCTCTTTTACATGGAAAGTGAGAAGGAGACACATTACTTGAC
This sequence comes from Chaetops frenatus, assembly GCA_013400775.1. NCBI lineage: Eukaryota > Metazoa > Chordata > Aves > Passeriformes > Picathartidae > Chaetops > Chaetops frenatus. The sequence goes on along the minus strand of VZTR01005737.1, from coordinate 132,276 downwards.
AGAGCACCCTTCAATACTGGAGTTAAATTATAAACCATTTCTAGAACACTTGATAAGAAAATATTGGGAGTTAGAGGTAAATTAGGATCTCTTGCAGGTCAATAAGACAAGATGAATGTAAAGACACAACAGAAGTATTTACAGAAGGTAGCAGGGCTCTCAGTCTGATCTAAAATAAGACTGCTGAAGGTTGAATGGAATAGAGGTTGTTTTATTTCTTTCTGAAACTTCTTACTGGCACAGCAACATGATTTTCTCAATTATTCCCTTTTCCAGATTGATGACACAGATGCAATGGAAGATGTACATTCTTTACTGACAGATGTTCCACCACCTTCTGGTATAGTTACAACCGTATTTTTCTAATTTATGCTGTAGGCTGCAAAATGACAAAATATGACTAGTTTTATTAAAAATTATTTTAAAAATTCAAAGAGGACTGACAAATTTCTGAAGATTTTTAGACTGAATTATGAATATGTAGGTTCCAGGTTATGAAAGTAGAATAAAGAACTAATTATTGCCTGGTTTCAGTTGTCTTTATGCTATATATCATTGTATAGATATGTCATGCCTTCCCCAACAGAACTGCTGGATCTGGATAAGAGGCAAATACAGTTGTCAATTATATAGAAATTGCTCTGGACATTTGATTTGTCCTTGTCATTGTGAATTTCCCTGCGTTTCTTCTGAGCAAGTTTTAGTTTCCTTCCTGATAACTGGTATCAGTGTTAATAATTTTGAGTCATGTCAAGCTCAGAACTATCCTTATAGTTATCTATTACTATTACCAAATCTTTTATTCCCCACTGATTATCCAGTTCTTCTGCAATTGATTTTATTGCCCTAAATTAAGGCCATCAGCAATCACCTTGTTTTATCCTCTTCTGTATGTAAGTTGTGAATGTGTTTAAAGCATAAAATCCAAAATTACAGATGCCTTCACTGTGAAAATTAAGCATTTTTGTCCTTTTTTTTCTGGTCTTATATTTACATTTCCTTTGATGATGCTTCATTCTTAGTTTGTTAAAAGAGACCTTGGTGAAGGATCTTTCCAAATGCTTCCTGATGTCCTAAGTAGATGGTGTAAGTCGGGTGCCTTTTGTCTGTGTGTTTGTTGGGAGCTTGTGAGCAGTGACTGTTCCTCAGGAAACTGATATCAGCTCATCTGCAGTTTGATTTTTCCATCTGCTCATGAACTCCCTTTTCTCAAATAGTTGCTCTGGGTCAGTAATAGAGATACCTGTACTAAGGAAATTTAGTAGCACCAGTCACTTTAGCACCTTATTACTTGAAGATTAAAGAATATTCTTCTCTGGCAGTAGAGTAAGTTAAAGAGTTCAATGCCAACTAGCTGTTTGATCTTTTGCCTGTTCTGTGGTTTTTAAGAATCTTTATTTTTCATTTGCTTTTTTGTTCAGTATCTCCTTCAGACACTTGTTCAAGACAAACAAACAAGGGACTGGTTTTCTGCTATTGTGGAAAGCTCTATTACATTGCTGTAAAAAGAAAAGCATGTTTTCTGCTCTCATGTTATTATTTCTGCATATCCTTTCTAAATCTTACTTGATTCCTTAACAGAATTTCTGCTTTTGATGTTCTGAAAGACAATCTATTAGTATTTATATCCTCTGTAAGCTGCTACACAATTTATTTTCTAGCTCATTTTGTGCTTTTATATAGGCCCTATCAGATTGGCCACTTTTCTGCTTATTTAACTGTATCTTCAAGCTTTCAAAATCACTGATCTGCTATTAATAACTTCTTTGACTCTACCATTTAGTCATTATACTTCTGGTTTTAATTTGCAGTCACTGTAGTAGTTCCTTTACAGCCTTTTATGTGCTCTCTATTAAAGGCTGGCTTTTTAGCTTTTCAGATTACACCTTTTAAAAAAAATTTTCTCATTTGTGCATAGTTTATCTAATACAAATGGGTGGAGCAGTTGTGGTTTGGGGGTATTGGCCCTTCCTACAAGAACTTTACACTCGTTTTTTGAATGTTGATCTCATTTCTGGTGTATTATTCAATATTCAAAACCACACGAGAGAAAATACTTGCAAAACCTTGTCACATATGTTTTCTTTACAAGTATTTTTATATTGCAGTGTATAAACTGGATTTTTTTTTTCCCAAATGTTTTCTTCACAGGTTTTTACAGTTGCAACACAGAAATTATGCCTGGTATAAATAACTGGACACCAGAAATTCAAGTAAGGTTATTAAAAATTGAAACTTTGCTAAATTGTATTGAAATATGCTGTAGTTATTTAAATATATTTTGAAAGATAAATTCAAAGGACACCCTCGTGACAGAAATAAAAGTAGTATTTTGATAAGAACAATAGGATATGGGAACCTGTTTCTTCATTGGTTTTTTTAAATCTGTTATGTAACAGATAACCTAATACAGAAATATGAAAGTAATTACAGTAAATATGTACATCAAGGTTTTGGCTTTTTAAAAGGTTTGGCTAGGTTTGAGGCCCCGTAAATGGAACAGATTATTGACTCTGTTGCTTTGCTAACATACTTTGTTACTTAGTTACCATATATGTTAACAGATTTTACATTATTTTCCTTCTTTATTAATTTGGGTTTAAGACACTGGATAAACACTTTGGCAAAAAAACCCCTGTGTTTGTTTCTAATTCAGATGTTCACAGCAGTTAGAGTGTCCAGATTAAGCAACATTAACCCAACAAATCAAACACTCAATAAGAACTTTAATGATCTCTGTGAGAATCTGTTGAAGGTAAGAATCTATTTCAAATACTTTTTTAACTGTTCGAATGGAAGCCAAGTAAAATTCAGCTATACTTAAAATACCATGAGCCTCATAATTTTGAAAATAGACTGCAAAGTGTCTGTAATTAGTTTGTGAGTTTCTATAAAGATAGGTTCAGCCTTTTGTAGTATATTAGGGATTTCCAAAGCTTTTGGAATCTTAAGGAGTCCTTTGACTGGCAGTGTACTCTAGAAATAGAAAGACAGCTCCACAGTAGATTGCATTCTGTCCTGACTCTTCACACATGTAATTCTTCTTCAAGAAAAGATTAATATCATTAGATGACTTCTACTATGAAAAGAGTTTTGATCCTTAATTTCTCTGAAAGAAACCACACTTTTTTTTTTTTTCTGAGTAACATAAAATAATATCCTGTCTTCAACAGAGTTTGTATTTTAAACTCCGGTCTATGGTTCCTTGCTGTCTTTGCCATGTAAACTTTACAGTTGCTCTGCCAGAGGATGAATTAGTTCAGGTAAGTGAATTGCTGCTTTTAACTTCCAGCACGTAGGCATGGCCCTGGTTAACATTTCCTACTCAGGGTGAACTGGGCTGGGATTTGATTTACTGCTGTCTGGTGAATTCTTAGATGTTTTTTCCCTATTATGTTTCTATGCAAAGAACTACTTGTTTGCAAAATTATTTTTCATATTGCACATGAGATCAACTGACCTAATATGCCAAATATTTCTGATTTGCAGATTGCAGTCACAGCTGTTGCCATTACATACGACAAAAACCAAGCACAACAAGCTAACAAAGCACCTACAGAAAAATCACAGCAAAGAGGTAAATATTGTAAAGCTTCTTTCCTTTTTTATCCCCAGTGCCTAATGAGTCTGGATTTTAATTTCAGTTACATATACAGATCACTGACCACAAAATATTCTGAGTTGAAAGGAACCCACAAGGATCATCAAGTCCAAATATACATATTTTTCAGGGGGGTTTTTTCAGCACCTAGAGGCTTTTTAGAGTTCATGTACTTAATCTCCAGCAGCATGACTTACTTATCAAGTATTAGGTATTTATTTTACATAATCAAAAAATTTATAGTACTTTCTTATTCTATCTATGATACTACTTTGATTATTTTTCTCTAAAAGGCTAGTGTAAGAGGTGGTATTTCTGTTGTATTTAGGAACATGTGGTATAAATCATCAGAGAATACTTGTTCTTATAAGTAGAAATTTTGTCCGTGCTTTAAAAAGGCAGAAAATAAATTTTTTGTAATACCTTTAAAAAAACCCAACCTCCTGAAAATCCTTAAGCAGGTCAGTAATGGTTTTGGAGCTCAGTGAAACACATGGAGGAAATGGAAGAGACGAGTGTGTTCTGCATCTGTCACCTTGCTAATGAAGTTCCATCTTATGCTAGAAATGTCTGGAAGTGGGAATTCAGACAGAACTATGAAGTGACTCAATTCTTCAGAATGTAATTAGGTAGTAGAACAGAGCCATGTGTTTTTAAAACATTAGTTATAGCTGGCTTCTTCAGTAGTAACAGTGTTTTCTTTCATGTGAAATTTTTATTATAATACCTGACTCAGATCCAACTGCAGAATCAAAATAATGCATGAATGGACTTTATTTTTTCCTAAAAACTTCAAATCCTTTTCAGTGGAACACAAGTTCTGCCCAATGTTGCAGCTGGATTTGTTGTCACACCTGTTTCTGCAGAACTGCATCACTTTAGGCACATGCTGAAATACCTGTTCAAGTCAGAGCTGACTAAGTTGACTCTGCTTGTAATTACTGGCAAATCTCTTTCTGAGGGTTAATTATCAATTGACCATGTTTTCTTTGTTGAAGCATCTACAGACAATGAAGAACAGCTACAATTTCCCTTGGAACTTTGCTCTGATCCCCTTTCTTCTCAAACATTCTCTCCAGCTAAAGGTAAGTTAAGGGATGAAGAATGTTAAACTGTTGTTTTTTATGGATTTTGAGTTCTGCCCTTTCATGGTTGCAGAGGCTTTAAAACATTTGTACTTTCACAGGCTTTCAATGTGCTTTGTTGCCTAAGGATAATGGGTATATTTACTCCTGATGTTAAATTTTTTGACAGTCACAGAAGATGGCTTGGCTGATCATTCTGTCTATATTTCCTGTAGCAGTTCTGTCATTGCATTTAGAGTATTGCAGATGCTGCAAACCACTGGGTGTTGGGTGTCATTTGACATAACTATCAATTATCACATAATTAGGCTTGTCGAATACTGTAAATGGCCCATATAAAATACTTCCATGTTTTCTCAGCCTCACATAATTAATCTCATTGTTTTCATGATGGGAAATACTTTATCTACCAAATACTGGTTGCATGCTCCTTTAAGTGAAAGGAGCCTAAACTTGTATAGTAAATAATCTGTACAGTGCAGAACATTGTAGCTGTTAAACAGCTGCTTTATTTTACCTGAGAGAGAGCTGCATTTCAAGAATGGTTGCCACAATTCTTCTGTGACTGTATTAAAAATTCAGTGCATTGAAATCAGCTGTCTTGAATTCCTTCTCACTTGTTGCATTATCTACCAGAATGGTTACTGAGAGGAAATTAAATATCTGGGAATTACTGTAAATGTTTGAGCTCTCTTTCTTGCCTGTTACACCAGTTGTGTAAAGAAGGGTGCCTACCACACTTGTATTTTCACAGGACATACTAATTTCAACAAAAAAATTCTTACCGATTTTTATTTTTTTTAATGCTTAACTTTTAATTTGCTACATTTTTTTATTTTTAAAAAGAGAAGCTATCCAGAAATTTCTGCTGGTGTCTCTCTACCCATTACTGGACTGTTCTCCCAGTGTGCTGGGCACTGACCAGTGGAGGGCAGCCTGTTCCCGTGTGCCCCTTTTCTTGGTGTTCTCCACATTCCATATTGTGCTGCAGACAGTGTGTAGTTCAGCCAGAAAGTTATTCCATCTGTCATTTCTTCACAACTTCATTGTAGTCACATTTATTTAGCAGGTTATTTAATATATTTTTACTTTCCTGTAGGATTGTTGTTTTAAAAATACTGATTTACAATCTTATACAGTAGTGACATATAATAAATAAACATATGAAAATTGCAAGGTAGATTTAGTAAAGTGAATTACTTATACTAACTCTGTTATCAAAATACACAGTATACTATATAGAGGGTGGGTTTTTTTCATACTTGATTCTAAAATCTTTTATAAGGGTCATAGAATCATGGAGTAGTTTGGGTTGGAAGGGACCTTAAAGATCATCTCATTCCAACCCCTTGCCCTGGGCAGGGACACCTTTCACTAGACCAGGTTGGTGTGAGCCCCGTCCAACCTGGCCTTAAACACTTCCAGTGATGGGGCAGCCACAGCTTCCCTGAGCAACCTGTGCCTCACCACCCTCACAGGGAAGAATTCCTTCCTAATATCCAATCCAAACCTACTGTTTGTCAATTTGAAACCATTCCCCTTGTCCTGTCACTCCAGCCCCTTGTAAATAGTCTCCCATCTTCGTTGAAAGCTGTTGTCCTGTACTACCTGACTGCTTAATAGATTATCTGAACAGAATTAATTTTGTTTTATTAGAAGCCCTGGAGGGTGCAAGTTCCCACACAGGTATTCCTGCTGCTCAGAGAGGTGAGTTTCCTTAATTCAGCCATCTGCCAGAACAGAATGAGCATTCTTGGGATATTGGTATGCTCTTTTTGGATGTATCTTAATCCAGGAAGTGTTTACTACTTAACTGAGAATGCATGCTCTGGTGTGGCTTAATGATATCCTAATATTTTGATGTGATTTTTCATTCTAAAAGTCAGATTTGTTAATAATAACAGCCTCTCTGACAGGTACATTGATACAAATTTATCTGACAGAAAATTAGAAATTCTCCCCGGGAAGAGGGCTGTTTTGCCTGTGTTAATTTGAAGTTAGCATGTGTTCCTCCCGTTTCTTCAGGATGATGAAGAAACGGTGTTTGCAACCCTCCCCCTTTTTTTTTAAAGATATGCAAACACCCCTGCAACTAATACCAAAAGTCATAGCAGAAACAACTCTTTCTTCTTACTGTAATGATAATGGGAGGAGTGTTGGAGGGGGGATGTTTGGGCAAGGAGGACTGTTCTGTAAGGAAAATTCATTTGTGTTTATAACAGAGGTGTTGTTTCAGCTTGTGACTCTTATCCTCATCACCAAAGCTTTTTTTTTTTCAGTCTGTAGGTTAGTTATTGATAAAGACAGTTGGGAAGTTTAAATCCTGATCAGCAGCTCTTTGTAAGGAAAAAAAAAAGCTATGAAAATGAAAATTAAAAAAGGCTTAAATAAAGTTTAAAAAGCCATAACTTACAACCTAAAGTGAGATAATAAAAACTAATCTAGCATAAGTCCTTAATGACTGTATTTGCATGTTTTTTCAGTGCTGAAGTCCCACTCAGGCAGTTGGTTCAGAGCTGGGACATCACCAGAAATCGGTACTTTGGTTTGGACAAGTCCAAACCTCTCCTGTAACTTTTCCTTTTAAACAGACCTGCAAAGGGATGGTTGTTCTCTCTCAGACACGAACCATTGCTTCCTCAAAAAGGAGCATTGAGATGAGCAAGAGACATCATCCATATATTTTTTTTCTGTTTTTTTTTTTTTTCTTCTTTTGTTTTTCTGTCTGTGTTTCCAGCAACGTCAGTTGATTACAGTTCCTTTGCAGACAGATGCAACAGCTGGATAGAGCTCATTAAACTGAAAGCTCAGACCATAAGGCGCGGATCAATTAAGACAAGTAGGCGGCTGTTTCTACCACGTTCTGATAATCTGAGACATATCTCTGATTTCCCAGTGGTGACTTAGTGGAGTGCCCTGCCCACTAGTAGCATTGCAGATCACGTGTAGAATGAATTCCTGAGTGTGAAAACTGCTGACATTGTTCTGTAACCTCATGTAGGGTTGATGAACCAGTAGCATAAAAAAGAAAATAAAAGTCTTTCTGTAATTAGTTCTCCATACATGTGTACGCCTACTAATTGTATAACATCCACTGCACGGATGTAGGTGTATGTATGATCTTGGAAAATTGGGGGTGAGAAACAGGAAGCAATCACCAAGGGGACAGTCAAGGCAATGGTCACTAAATTAGCAAGTGGTGAGTTGTTTTTAGTAGTTCTTTGGCCACAGGTCTGACTATCTTGCTTAAATTAGCAGAGATTAATACCTGTTTTAATGGAAAATGCTGCACTGGGGAAACACAACAACTTTCACACTTCCTATAATTTGTTCCTCCAGCAGAATACATGTTTCAAAATGTTGGCACTTTTTTCTTTACCTTCACATTATAACTGATTGTTGTATGTGCAGCTGCTCGCCTCAATGTTTTCCTTTTGCAGGAATGCCACTCTTTCAAATAAATGCCATTTCAGCTTCTTGTCTCCTTTTGCATGCTTTGCATGATGATTTCCTTTCTCACATATATGGCTGAGCATCACAGGCAGCTGAATGTTGTCACCAAGCTATTTGGAAAACCATAAAGAAGATTTTTTGTGTTTTGAGGAACAATTATGGATCTTGATAGTTATTTTCTCCTGGTTTTTTCCCATTTTTCAGCTACTTCCCTTGAAAAAGCAAGTCCACTGGCTGAGGGATACTTACGGCACCGTTCTGTCCCGTCGTGCACCAATTCCACTGTCTCAGTTGTTAAGATGACACCTCTGTCCTTTCTCCCTGGGGCAAAAATAACCAAATATCTTGGGATAATCAACATGTTTTTTATACGAGAAACCACTTCTTTGCGTGAGGTGAGCTGTCTGGCAGGGATTCATTTTATGTCAGGGAATAATTTCTTGTTAATTGTAAGAATCAGAGGTTTGAGTTAAGGTGTGGCACAGCCAGGGAGTACAATTTGTGTCACTTGTGGGAAGGTGCTGAGTGCAGAGCAAGTTCCATTGTACTGCTCTTTGTCATGGAGCACACAAAGCTGTTTTGTGTTTGGCACTGTTAGAAAGGGGTTACTCAACAATTGCCATTGCTGTTGAATTGGATAGAACATTAAAACTGTGAGTTCTTAAACAGAACTATATGGGAAAAATGTGTCTTTGACCAACAGTGGTAGAAGTTGGGATCATTTGAACCCAGATTAAATGCTAAAGAAACAAATAAGTCATCTGTTCTTCTCTCATTTAGCAAGCCTAGTGATGAACTTTGCATTTGGATTTTAAAATTCCATGGTTACTGTAACATCTCCCATATCATAGATAATGTTATGCTAATTTTTAACATTACATTGTGTGCATTCTCTGTAACAAAACATTGTGTGATAAGCATCAAAAATTACACCGTGAGTCCATGACCTCACAACCAGCTTAGAGGTGGTGTTCAAACCCGGATCTCCAGTTTGCATTGGGAAAACAAATAATCCTCTGAGCATGGCAAAATGCAAGCCATATTGCTTATAATAGGAAGGCTTTTAAGTTCTCCACATAATTTAGGATTCACTAAATTCTTTGACTGATAAATATGTAAGAGAAGTACTCAGCATCTTGTGGCTAGACCTAATATAATATAAGATGTATATTTTTTCCATTCTAGGAGGGTGGTGTCAGTGGTTTCCTCCATGCTTTCATTGCTGAGGTGTTTGCCATGGTGAGAGCTCATGTTGCAGCTCTGGGAGGGAATGCTGTTGTGTCATACATAATGAAGCAGTGTGTTTTCATGGAGAACCCAAACAAAAATCAGGTACATTAGGATATGAAATAACAAGTGCTGTTGTGGTTAGTATGATACAACTATGCATTTTATGTCTTTAAAAACCAGCAGTGCTGTAGAGCCATATCTGCACATCATTTCTTGATATCTTGGGGTGTTTGAAGAATCCAATAGTGTTCTTGTATGAACACAAAATTAGGAGGATGCTTTGTAAATACCCAGATGGATAAAAGAACCAAGCTTGCTAGAATGAAGTAAATTGCAGGAAACAGTTGCACAGTAGTGCAGAACTTACTCAGTATTTCTGATGTTGCAGTGTAGGATTTCCATCCTACCTCCATGTAAAAATACCCAGAGTTGCTGATGTATAATGCTCCATTGTGTACATAAAGGGACAAACATTAATTTGTAAAGACAATAACAGAACATTCAGTAAATTAAATATGTTCAAAATGGTAGTGAAAGCAAGTGCAGATATCCAGATATTTCATCTGTGGTGGTCTTCCAAGAATCCATCTGCATGTTTGGTAGTACACAAGTGAGAGGACAGAAAAGAAAACATGGCACAGGTTGCCTCACCAATAAATTCTAATAATTTGTCCTTCTCCCAATCTCTGTTGATTTTTCTGTGCAGTTATATCTAGCAGATGTAAGTCAACATAAATTATATTATTGTTTAATGTTTGATAACTGGGTATTGTTTTTTTTCCAGGCTCAGTGTTTGATAAATGTCAGTGGTGATGCTGTCATCTTTGTCCGTGAATCTGAGCTAGAAATGCTGCCAGTGCAGCCTTCTACAGCTGCTCCTCAGCCCACAAGTTCTGCAGGAGATGTCACAACATGAAGGCAGAACAAGGGGTCTCTGCTAAATGTAAAGATTATTTAACATGTGGGAATGTTTAGGTTTGCATCTTCAAAGTCAGTATCTCTCCATGACATTCACAGCCAAAATCCAAGACAATCACACTTTTTTTGTTGTCATATAACCTACGTAAGTCAGAGCAGTGAACTGGCAGAGGTGTGCTCTGGTTCTTCTGTTTCTGTTCCTGGCCTCTGTGAAACTAGGCAGCAGGTGAAGCACTGGTAGGAGAACATGGATTAGAATAGCAGGCATCATATGGAACTGTGGAAGGAAGGAAAAATTCTGCTGCATTTTTGAGCTGTTCAGTGGGACCATGTAAGTTGTCATTCAGAACCGTTTCTGAGTTTGAGTGTTGTCTGAGCTGGTTCTCAGCTTAGGTCAGAGTGGGAGGAAGGTGCCTGAGAAGTCTGTGTTGGAAACCTTTGATGAAGAATGGAGAGATTTGTGTGCAGGACAAGAAAACATGGGCTGGACTCTGAAATTCCTTCACATCATAGAGTGTGAGGAGGAAAAAGCAGTACCAAAAAGTTACAGTTTGAATTTCTGCACATTAAAAGTATTTTCTATTGTTTTGTTGTTGTTTTTATATTTGGGGGCTGGGGATGTTGTTTTTTTTTTTTTAAACTTTCTTAAAAGCTGCCAGACCACAATGCTGTGATCCTGGGCATCTCTGTGGTGGGACAAAAAAGCCTCAGAACACAACAAAAAGTTCCAGGGTGTGTCTGGTGCTATTACAAGATGCTCACTTCAGTATTGACAAAGCAGGTCTTTCTGTTATTTAAGACATTGTGAAAGAATTGTCCTGAGGTTCATTTTCTTAAGGCAGGATCTGTTTCAAGGATTACATAAACAGTCCCCCAAAATCAGTTGTGCAGAGGTTATTCTGCAGTCTCCTTCCTGTTTAAATGCCTGGCTAAGTAGAGATTGATGTATGTGTGTGACACTGGTTCCTGCAGGGTGCTTTTATGTTCAGGATTTTGTTTGGGGTTTTTTGTGGTTTTTTGTTCTTTTCCAGTGCTGTAGCTGGGAAGTAAGGGTACTGCAAAGACAGGAAATGTGTCATTTCCAGTAAATGTCTGAAAGGTGGTGATACTCCATTGTAAAAAAAAAAAAAAAGGCAAACTTTGATTTGAAGATGCATTCTTGCTTAATTCTGACAATATTGTACATGGAACTTGAACAAAGATGTAAACTTGAATGTAAATATTCTGTTTAGTGTTGAAATTAAGCAATGGCATGATTATTTGTTAAAACTAATTATTTCATTGTAAATGAGCATGAAAATCATTCTTGCACAATAAATCTCTTTATAGAATTCACTGTCTTAATATATGTGCTTTAGGTAAATGTGTAAGTTGGATGAACTAAAGATGTCCCACCCCCATTCTCCTCGGAGGAATATTTTTTGTATAGAGTGTTACAACCTCATCTGTATCCTGGGCTGAAAATTGTATCCTGGGCTGCATCCAAAGCCCCATGGGCAGCAGGAGAGGGGGGGATTCTGCCCCTCTGCCCCACTCTGGTGAGACCTCACCTGCTATGCTGCATCCAGCCCTCAGATCCCAGCACAGGAAGGACATGGAGCTGCTGGAGTGAGTCCAGAGGAGGCACCAAGGTGATCAGAGGGATGGAGCAGCTCTGCTGGGAGGAAAGGCTGAGGGAACTGGGATTGTTCAGCCTGGAGAAGAGAAGGCTTTGGGTTGACCTCACTGTAGCCTTCCAGTGCCTGAAGAGAGCCTACAAGAAAGGTGAAGAGAGACTATTTACAAGGGCCTGAAGTGACAGGACAAGGAAAAATGGCTTCAAACTGACAGGAGGTTTAGAACAGATATTGGGAAGAAATTGCTCCCTGTGAGGGTAATGAGGCCCTGGCAGAGGATGCCCAGGGAAGCTTTAGCTGCCACATCCCTGGAAGAGTTTAGGGTCGGGTGAATGGGGCTCAGAGCATTCTGGTCTAGTGGAAGGTTTCCACTCCCAACGTGTGCACCCAGCAACCTCTGAACACCCTTTTCAACACCTCCCCTCTCCCCTCAACAGATGAACTTTTAAAGCTGTTCCAACCCAAACCGTTCTATGATCCTGCAATTCTGATTTTTTGGGAGTTAATTGTCCTTTATATTTGAAGTGTTTGAATTTGCCCCTTACCAGAACACATCCCTAACACAGTTAATCGTCTTGCTAAATTCTGTAGCTGTTGCAACCAAAGCTGCTGTGAATTAATTTGCCTGTAAGTAGTTACAGCTCTCAATTATTTTTGCAAGGCAAATCTTGTTCCCCTTTGAAGTTAATGGCAGAATGTGAATAACTTCAAAAGGTCTTGGATCTGGCACAAAAGGTTGTTTCCAGCGTAAGTATTCAGCATGAAATATCTGAAGTAGCACACTTAAGTAGCTGGTTTTGATTATTTTTACTTTTGAGGGGTGGTAGTTGCTTCTATGGAAGCATTAATGCCATATTTTCATTTCTAGCTCTTTAAATGTCACAGCTTCCTCTAGTGTGTTTCTTTAGACATAGAGGAGCTTTCTTTTCTAGAGATTTTAATTCTCCAATTATTATTGCAGAACTGACAGGGTTTTTAACTGTTACTAATTGGAATTTAACTTTTCTTAATTGTTCCAGCTGAATAAATGTAACCCGTAGAAAGGTGTATGCATGAGTGACATTGGAAGAAAGGTTTATTATGGTTTGTTGGAACTCATGATAGAGTTTAGACTTTAAAAAATCCACACAGGCCCCTCTGAAATAAAAGGGGGTTGTACTACAGCAATTAAATCAGTGTCCAAACTAAATGGGAATGTGAAAATAGTCTGGACAGAAATCTGCTCACATCCCAGCGCAAGCAAAAATTCAAATATATGTGCATCGATTTAACCTGATATTCTGCAATGAAACAATTGCATTGTCTCATTTAATTTAATGAACCACAAAGTCCTTAGTTTCTGCAATTAAAAAGGTGTATGGGACAAGCAGCTGATCTCTCAAGCACCCTGGCTATACTTTAGAGACAAATTTGACAGGAAATGTGAGACTTCTCAAAGCAGTTGCCCAAGCCATTAGGAAGTCTGACATTAGAGGCTGGGAGTGATTAATGACTGCAGTGGGTTAAGCATAGATTTGTTTGATAACAAACAGCTGCACTGGCGAAGATACCTACAGAGTTTCATTAATTTCTTTGCAGCTCATACTATTACAAAGGTGCACAGCCAACTGCTTTCAAATACCTTCTGCAAAGTAAGTGTGCTGGATCCTGTCACTGTGATCTGTTTGCTTCCTTTGAGCCCTCAGTGAGGTTTTGTTGACACAATTTAAGAGCACAGTTCAAGCCCAGTAAATGAAACATTAAGGTAGAAGCTACAGCACAATGTAGACCTTCTAAGGAGATATGGGATGCCTTCCTGTGGTGGTGGAACACAAGAATGTTAAGGGTTAGGTTAAAAAGATACTGCAACTGGGCAAATAAGAAAGGAGGTTCAGTGCCTTGTTTGGTTAGAAGTTTGTTCAAGATGAGCAGTGTCATATCTTCTGTAAGAACTTTAAGAAATCAGAATAAGTATCTTGTGAGAAAGTTAAAAGGTGGTGCTTAAAGAGGAAAAGAGCTTGGGTGTTGTTTTCCTTTATGGAGTACTTGTCCATAGAATAACACAGGAAGCAGTTTTTTCCACTGTCTGCCCAGGTTTCATCTGGGATAGAGTTACCAGTGGGATGGAGCACTGGGAGAGTGGCTCTGTGGTACTCAGCTGCTGGCTGGGGTTAAATCACAACGCTGTCTTGTGGTGCTACTGGAGAAGGAAAACAAATATATACTCCAATGACAACCACAGATATTTTTGGCAGGCTAGACACAGATTTAATTCATGTGATTTGCTTGAATGGTATAATTATGATATTAATTTTCATCATGTTTCCTAAATACAAATGCAAGTGCAGAAACAGAAAACTAAATTGGCAGCCAATGAAATGCAGTTAATGCACAGGAAATGCCTCAGATTAAAGTAATTTGCAGATTATGAGAATAGGTGGGAATGAAGCAGCAAGAGAAAAGGAAAATATGATATATGGAGATGACAAGAAATCAAATGACCTACAAATTCACTTCTATGCACTTTACCATCTATGCTTACTTCTCCCATAAGAAAATCTCATATTAGCCATGACTACCTTAATGACAGGGAATTCCAATACTTTTTGACTGTTCTCTGGCACCATGTCAAAAAAATTCTTCAGTTGCTAAAATGAGTGGACTGAAGACACCTGAAGCCTCAGAACAGTCAGAAATAGTGAGAAAAATGCAGTCATAAAAAGAATAGAACTATGTATGGCTGGAATGAAGAGGGGAAACACCCATTGCTGATACAGCTTCTGAGTAGTGACATCTGAGCTGTAAATCTTCAGACATTTGGAACAGACTGGAAAATTACGATTTGTGGGATTGAGGAAACTTCTGCAAATTAACTCTTAGTCTTACATGGATGAGGCAGTAAAATACTCACAAAATCTATTTGCTTCCTTAGCTTTCCAATTTCTCAAGGGACGGGATTCTGCCCCTCTGCTCCCCTCTGGTGAGACCTCACCTGGAGTGCTGCATCCAGCCCTGGAGTCCCAGCACAGGAAGGACATGGAGCTGCTGGACCAAGTGCAGAAGAAGGACACCAAGGTGATCAGAGGGAAGGAACAGCTCTGCTGTGAGAACTGGGATTGCTTAACCTGGAAAAGAGGCAGATTTGGGGTGACTGAATTGTGGCCTCCCAGTACCTGAAGGGAGCCTACAAGATGGAGAGAGACTATTCACAAGGGCCTGGAGTGACAGGTCAAGGGGGAATGGCTTCAAACTGACAGGGAGTAGGTTTAGGTGGGATATTAGGAAGAAATTCTTTACTGAGAGGGTGGTGAGGCCCTGGCACAGGTTGCCCAGAGAAGCTGTGGCTGCCTTGTCCCTGGAGGTGTTTAAAAGACCAGGTTGGATGGGGTTCTCAGAAACCTGGTCTGGTGGAAAGTGTTCCTGCCCATGGCAGGGGGGTGGGACTGGATGATGTTAAAGGTTTCTTCCAACCCAAGCTATTCTGTAATTCTATCAACTGTATTTGTGCTATTTCTGGATGTACAAATCATGAACATAAATGAGCAGTGCAAACATATTTGTTCTGTGGGAATTCCTACCTAGAGATGCAAACATGTGCATCTGATTTCATGGGGGTTTAACTGTTGGAAAATTCTAGGTAATGCCTGGAGGTGACCCAGTAAAAAGGCCAGAGGTGTAACAGCATGGCTTGCAGAGAAACAAGGACAAACCCTGCTGCTCCTGAAAACCAGGTTACAGAGTTGAAGACATTGGAAATCAAACTCTGGTCTGATACAGAGGTAACACAGAAGCCAGTAAAACAGTCAATCCCTGATATCATGGTAATTATGTTATTTTTGAAATACTTAAACTTATGCTTCAGTTAATCCCTATCCTATGAGAAAATTGAGTGAATTGATTAGGACACTGCTGTACAGTGCTCAAGTGCTCCTAAGTTAACAATCGGGGAAAGAAAATCTTAATAGACACACTGAAAATCAACTTGAACTCTGAAAGCTCCCCATTTTTTTTTTTTTCACATTGTGACAAAAGTTTCAGTTCCATGTGAAATTAGATAATACTCTTAGTAGAAGCTGGTCTAAAAGATCCTTTTCTTTATTAGAAGGGATGATGAGTAGTCAGCTCAGAAATGTCTTGCTAAGTTTCTCTATGTTTTGTATGATCTTCATATGGTTTTATAACAGTATTTTAGAGCTACTGAGTCATGTGAGTTATGAGTAATTAACCCCTCTGGAAATCTGACACCTTAGGGCATCTCATGTTGAACAACCACAAAATGAATCACTGGAATTAGGCGTGAGAATACTTGGAACTCATCACCCAAGAATTTAGAGACACTATTTGGACATACACTGACTGAAAACCCAAGGGAATCTTGCTCCTGTGATCTGTGTCATGCAGGAAAAACCCCAGTATTTTAATTAATCTAGAGGGCACCCAAAGTGGAACAGCAAAGGCTATCCCAGGCTAAATCCTAGGGTGGAAATTTTGCCTGACTGTAGCCCTTATCCATGCTCCAGACCTAGCAATCATGAAGCCTCTGACCCCAATGACAGAACATCCTTTGTTACATCAGTTCTGTGCTGATGGAAAGCATCACTTGCAGATTTACCCAGCTGTCCTTCCACACTCATTTCCTCTTCAGCCCCCATTAATGAACTTACCCTTGTAAAACTACAAATAGGTGCTAACAGAGCTCCCAAATTTCCATCTGAGGAGTTATCTTCTTATTCAGCATTTACAGTTTGGAAAATCTGTGGAAGGAGAAGAAATGCAAGATGTTTGCAAGATGTTTGATGTTTGTAATTATTGTAACTGCAAAAGATAGCACATTATTGGTTCCAGTAGTACGTCTCGGCAGCAACAGAGTGTTTGCCTGTCCTCCAGGTCTCAGCTGTGGGAAGTATTTTGACAGCTCAATCCACAGTGTGGAACTACATGTGGGCAGAGTTGTGTTTTCTTTTTGCTGCTGAAGAGAGACTTTCAAGTTTGCCACAAATCTCAGGCATGTGAGCACATTTTCCTACTAAAATACCTCCTTACACTCTCCCTCATTTCTCAGGAAGGGAAGTCGATATCCATATTAGTGCTTGGCAGTTTCATCCTCTGGAAATACTTCCTCTGCTCCTGGTGGGACACCACAATGTCAATTATGCCTTCCTGTCACAAAGCTGTGACAGCTGAGACTGCA
Organism: Chaetops frenatus; assembly: GCA_013400775.1. Taxonomy (NCBI): domain Eukaryota; kingdom Metazoa; phylum Chordata; class Aves; order Passeriformes; family Picathartidae; genus Chaetops; species Chaetops frenatus. Next base: position 115,203 of record VZTR01005737.1, on the reverse strand, counting down.
AGATAAAATTCAACTCTGAGCCTGGAGCCAATGAGCCTCCCTGACACCCTTCCATTGCTCAGGCCCCTCTGGATGTGGGCCTTGAGCTTGCCCTAGGCCTTTCCAGGGGCACATTCCACCCATTTCTGGCACCAGCTGCGTAAATCATAACCCCTGGAATGGGGAGGGCACCCTAGCAGCCCATCATGTTGCAATAAAAGCTCCCTGACAGACCCATCCCCGCTTGCTTGGGAAGACAAAGTGGGTGATGGTGTAGGCTGGCATCCCACACAGACAGGTACCCCCAGCCATCACTGCAGGATGTGTGAGACCTCCTGTTTACACTCATCACCTAGAAACAGAAGCCAAATCTAAACCCAGTTCAAGCCCAGAAGAAGCTGAAGGCAAGCACCTGCAGAATCCAGTGTCAGCTTAGAGAACTCCACCCTCCATCTTGCAATTCATGGGCTCTCTGTTCACTTGCAGTGACAGGCTCCTTCTCTTTTTCACTCTGCAGAGTCCAGGCAGCTTCAGCCTGAGGATTCACAGATAATGTTTTAATTTCCATTAGCCTCCCTGAAGGCAACTCTAGAAAGAGATATCCATGTCTCTCTTCTTCTCTCCATTTGTAATTACAGTGACTAGAATAATAGCTTTTAACCACAATTTACAGCTTCTTCATGTCCTGACATGAAGAAGCTTAGTGGTTTCATGTAGTTTGGTTAAATGGCCTACATTTCAAAGCTATTTCAAAGCATTCCATGGCACTTCACTATGCATTTTTTCCCAGTATTTTTTTTAGGAATATCATGTCTGTTTGTCTTCAAGTCTGCAAAAGTCATCATACTATGCAAGTAAGGACTTTAATAACTGATTTTTTGAATGGCACTCAATAATGTGTTTTCCTAATTCAGACTGTATATTTTACACAGCAACCTATATTTTGACCCTTCCAGTTCAGCAGAAATCATGTTGATGATTGTAGATTTACACCTGCTTCCAAGTGACTGATTATTTGCACATCAAAGATTTTGTTCTTTGCTCCATTTCTGATACACTGAAAATTTTCTGTTACCCTCTCAAAAAATTATTCTTCGTGCAACAGTGTTAAAATATAATAAACTTATGATGTCCCATTTCCCACAAAGAGAATAGGCAGGTTGAAAAGTAAGTTGAGTCTCCAAATAGAAGGGCTTTGTTGATATTTATTTTCCCAACCAGTTCATGTTATCTATTAGACTCTCTCCCACCAGCTGGCTGAATTAATGACTTGTGAGACTTCCCCTCTAACATGACAGACATCACAGTGTGACATTTTGTAGGACAAAGCCATCCATCTCCTGGGTCTCTTCTCAAGAGATAAAACTGTCATTTCCCTGCCTTTCAAATGGTTTCTAGGACTAATCTCAAAACAGAGTGAAAGCACAGCCCCTCAAATCCTTTCAAAGGTAACTTGAAAAAAAATAAGAATGGTGAAGCTCCAGAACTAAAGATGTCTGTGTGTCTGGAGTCCATGGTGGGAATCACATTATTTGACAACTGTGAAAGAGCTGTTGTGGTCTGGGATGCAAAGTATGGCTGAAGTTCAGCAGAGGAATGTGCAGGGTGGTCCCTGGTCCTGCATTTCTTGAGTTTTTAGTCATGGTGTTGATGTTGTCTTTGCACAATAACTGCAAATCCCTGTGGGAGGCTGCTTTCCCTTGGAAACCACACTCAGTCACAGGATTTTTCCCTCTTCCTTCACTAGCAATTTGTATTGTCACTCAGCATGAAAAACAGTATTCCAGCTGTTCTCAATTTCATCTCTGTCCTTTGGTGAACAATTTCTGTGCCGAGCCTTGCTTTTATCTTAATTATATTTGTGAAGAGATAGAATAAATTTTCACTATTTACTATTCACTATTTTACTAATTTCCCTCTCTTTCAGTCTGAACCCATTCTCCTCGTCCTACCACTACAGTTCCTGATGAAGAGTCTCTCTTCAGGTTCCTTTTAGGCCTTTTCAGATATGGGAAGGCTGCCATGAGGCCTTCATGCAACCTTGTCTTCTCTAGGCTGAACAGAACTTAACTGATACTAATCCAGCAAGTCCCTTACCCTTCTGAGTTGCAGTTTTTGTGAGTAAAGCCATTAACTTCAGCACAGCTTGCTCCTGTTAGCAGGGAAGACAAACTCAGAGAGCTGCACAGGTGGGAATTTCACTGAGAATTTCACTCTACTTACTCATCTTCACTTTACTGGTGCTCCTGCCCATCTATCCTGCCCATCCATGTCTTTTATGGGCATTTTTACATGCATTAAAACATGCTTAAGAGGCATCTTGAGGCCAGTGCTGTAGAACAGAAGTCTGGTTTTTATGGCTTCCCTACAGATACTGTAATGATGTACAGCAGCCATGGTAAAGTTGTCAAAAATTGCCTGTGTTCCTCCATTTTATGAGAAAACTTTCTTTCCATGCAAAACCAAAAAAGTGCCTGTGGGTAATGCCTTGATACATTCCTTGTCACTTACTCCTGCATGTTTTCACTCATTCTTGTTCCACGTTTTTACCAGCCAACATCACTGTTGGCATAAGAAGATTTTTTGAGAGTCCTTTCAACGGCTCATAAAAGAGGTTCTCTGTTTTAGAGAATGAGCTCTGTCTTTCACCAGTAAATCATTTTCCCCCATTTTATGCTTAATTCTTGTGCATTCTGACTCCTCTCTGCAGCTGGAAGGATGACTAGATATTGTCACAGTAATGATACTATCACAGCATGACAGCTGAGGGGGAAAACGTGGCAAAACTGGTAATATTTTTTTCAGAGGTACAATCCAGGTAAAAACTGATTGGCTTTTGGACATCATGACTTTAAAGGAATTAATTTGATGTTGTAGATACAATTCTCCCCTCCAATAGACATATAAACTGTCTGTCAAATTAGGGGCTTAAAATGCTTTATCAGTGAGAATACACATTTGTGGGTGGTTTCAACAGAGCTGCAGAGTAAAATCTGATAGGGAGAGGCATAATGGGAATTTGCCAATGGGGCAACTGTACATCCACTCCTACAGTTCACAGTGTTTGTGCTGTTCTTACAGAGGGAGATTCAGATGCCAGTTTTTAGATCTGTGTCAACAGAAGGATTTCAGAGAAATCAGCCTGTTCACAGGTGACACCACACAAAAGCTGACCTACAATAATAGTTCAGACAGGTGATGATTTCTGAATATTTTTGAGTTGTGTATTGGGTCAAAAAACCCACGTACCAAAGGAGCACTGGTTATTTATGGCAGTGGGGAATAAGGGCTGGTGTACCACATAGAATGCTTACTTTTCTTTCAGTTTCGTTTTCCCTTGGAAAACAAATCCAATTTTCACACAGACTCTACTAATGTAGCATGAAATACTTGCAGAACGGAGGGCACAGTGTAGAGCAAGGAATTTTAGTCAGGTGGTAACTGAGTGCATTGGGAAGAGAACGGATTTCCCAGGTTTATGGCATGGTAACATTTTCATCAACGAAAAGGATGCCATACCCTGAAAGCTGATTCCAGTGCAACTCCTCTGCTAAATTCTGCAGTACAGAAAGTGTGTGGGATGCTGAAGTGGAGGGAAATTCCCTGTTATTTTGGAAGTGAGAAAGCTGAAAGAGTGCAAAGAAGAGGTACAAGGGGATGCCTGTAGGAGTACACTGTACTCCAAGTGAGAGCAGGCAAAAGCTAGATATTTTGGTTATAGTTCTAATCTTCGCGTGTGTTTTGGGCTGGGAGCAAGGGAAAGAAGAAAACCTGGATTCTGTCGCTGGGGAAAGGTGTGGGCTGAGCAGAGTGTCAGCTCCACCCGCAGGGGCAGCGGGGGAACGCAACAGGTAAAGTAGGGGATCCTGCTGGGGCATTTTGGAGGGAAACCGGGAAAATCACAGCAAGGCATTTTCCTCCCGATCCGTGAATAGTCACGCTGTTTCACCTGAGAGTTTAAAAGGCATTTTATTCCATGCTGTCACTCGTTGCTTTTGTCTATGCTACTGCTTAAAGGCACCTCTTAGGAACAACTTCTTTTTTTTTTGCTGTACTGGACAGACCCTGCCCAGGATATCCCTGGCCGGAATCTTACTTGGAACCAAATAATGGAGGTAAGGTTAAACTCACCATCAATTCTCTCTAAAATGGAGTTCAACAGAGTTGAATCATGCCTAAATATCAATTTCCTGCTTCGATTTAAAGACATGGATTCTTGATCACAACATCTCTACATCCTCTCAACAATTACAAAGTGTCACTGAAGTACTTCAGGCTATTTGCTGGTAAGCAAGATCCATTTTTGGCAGTTTATTCTTACCTCCTGTTTATTCTCCACCTACAGCCGTTATTCCCAGCAGGCAGCAGTGGTGTGCTGCCCTCCAGGGCTCACTGACAGAGGGAAAGGACAGCGACTGATAACGCTGCCTAGAAACAGATTTGGCTCCGGAGTGACAGAGCTGGCTTTGAGTCCGTGCTGGTGGGTCTGTAATTCCCACCTGTGTAAGAGCAGAAGGCGGCCGGGCCCTTTCAGCTCCCCGGGGCGAGTCAGTGGCAACAGAACAAGCAGCAGCTCGTGTCTGCCGGGATCCCTGCGGCTCCGTGAGGGCGGCAGGCAGGACGCGGTGATGGAGTCACAGCCACGGCGCCAGACGCACCACGGGCTGCCAGGAAATCAGCGAGCAGCCTGGGGGCTTCCTGCTGAAATAGGTTCAGGAAACAAGGGAGGAAAGGGATAGGAATGCTTCACAGGATCACAAATAAAAGATATCCCAAAATCTCGTGTATATTGGGTGTACTTTAATTTGATGCATTGCAAGCAGTTTGCATATTGAAAGAATAAGGCATTCCTACTTTCTCTTGTTCTTTTCCACTTTCTCGTTTCCAAAGCCTTTGGTTTCTTCTCAACCAAAGGTGAGCAAAGAGTCAGGATCTAATTTGGGATACAGTTCTGTACATCTTTTTTTCAATCACTTTTTTTGTTTTACTTTAACTACATTTTGAAATAATCTCCAGAGACTGAATGGTTCTGTTTGTTTTTAATAGATGTGACTGAACAGATTTTGATTTATTCTGCTGTTGGTAAATAGTTTCCCCACCAAAACAAAAATATTTATCTGGCTCTAACTATTTTTTTTCTAGAGGTTAACCAAAATGCCTTGCTCAGTTTCTTTTCCCATTTTTGCCTAGAGAAAACAGCTATAACACTCCAGACAGCTCTAGTGTACCAAATATGAATGAAAATAAATTTCTTATGCAATTGCATGTTTCTGGTATTTTTATGTTCATTGGACATAATTAAGTTAATGTTCTGTTTGTCAGTGTATATTTCTACACAGCAACACATTGTGAAAAAGAAAGTTTTTCCTTCTCTCAAGCACTGAAAGTGCACTGAGATTTCCAAGTTTATTTTTTTCACTGAGAACTAAGTATGTTGGGATCTCTGGCTGAAAACACTGTTGAAACACCCAGCTGGTATTTATGGTTATTTTATTGCTACCTTAGGGCCAGGAGATACTAAACCAACTGTATCAAACTTTCTTCCTGATTTCCTTTCTTCACCCATTTACCCCTTAATTCCCTTAATTACTACTCAACCCTGAAAGTTGCCCCAAAGTGGCCAAGTCTCCATGTGCTGAAAGTCTGGAAAGCAGCTGGCTATTAACTCACACAAAGCTCTTCCTAAGGTTACGTGGCAGCCTGCAGTGCTCCCCAGAGGGTCTGGAAGGTGTGTCTGGAGATGGTGAACACAAATGGATGGTACCAGCCTGTGCTGAATCTGCCTTTTATGCCAGGGACTAGAGACCGAGCTCTGAAACTGGGATCTGCCACTGAGATTCTGAGTGGAGTTGAACGTGTCTCCCGTGTTTCAACCTGCCTGATTATCACAGAGAGGTGCTTTCTACTGCTGGAGTCACTCTGTTGGCATGAAATGATGACACTGGCGATTCAGGGCTGTGCATGGGGCACTCATCCTGGTGCACAGATGGATTCCCAATGGGAAGCCTGAGCTGGGCATTGCCATGGGTGTGTGAGGTTCATGCTGCTGCTCCTTGTTTTGTGAGTGGCTTCTCTACCAGGTCTCCCTCACTCAGAGCACGGCAGCATCAACCCCAGAGGGCTGGAACACCCATCAACCACTCCCATTCTAACCGGGGGGGATAACTCTCATTGTGTTCTCCTCAAAGACCCAACCAACTAATGGGCAAAGAAAATCATAGAATATCCTGAACTGGAAGATACCCAAATGGATCATCCAAATCCAATTCCTGCTCCTGCACAGGACAAACCCGAGAATCCACCGTGTGCCTGAGAGTGTTGTCCAAATGCTTCTTGAACTTTGTCAGGATTGATACAATAAGAACTTCTGTTACCGTGCCCACCGCCAGCTGGGTGAAGAACCTTTTCCTAATATCCAACCTAAACCTCCTCTGACACAGCTTCATGTCATTCCCTCAGGCCTTTTCAGGGGTCACCTCGGAGATGGGATCAATGTTTGCCCCTCTGCTTCCCCCCTCACAAGGAAGCTGCAGAACAGCTGTGAGGTCTCCCCCACAATCTCCTCCAGGCTGAAGAGAACAAATGCCCTCAGCCGCTCCTTGTAAGAGCAGCTGCTTTGGAATCGGTGCTGCTAGCAGGGGCACGCTCTCCTTTTGGGTTTGCGGTGACACCGGTTTGCTACGTTCTCCCAAAAGCATCTTAACCCACGGATTTTTCTGCGTACTTTTCGCAGGATGTTCTTTGTGCGGATGCGCTTTGACTGGGCGGGCGGGGTGATCCTGGCTCCGGGGCAGATGCGGAGCGCTCGGGGCGGCCCGCGGGGAGGGAGGGTAGGCGGAGCGGGCCGGCGTGGCCGATACCGTCGGGCAGGGGTCGGTGCCCACCAGGGCGCGCTGGAGACTTGTGCGGCCTCTGCCGGGGAAGAGAGCCAGGCGCCGGGAGGGAAGGAGAGAGAGAGGGAGGGTGGGTCGGTGGGTGCCGGCGGCGAGACGAGAAGTGGGACCTCCCTTCCTCTTTTCCTCCCCGCGCTCCGCTCCGCTCGGTGCCGGCGGTGAGGCGGGAGCGGGCGTGGCGCCGGAGCAGCGGGGCTCCGCAGCAGCCGGGTCTCCGCTCTCTCCCTCCCCCGGCGGCTGCGGGCCGGGCAGCGGGGCCGGAGCACCCCGCGGCCGGGGCGGGGTGGAAATTTACCGGGTCGGTCCTCAGCGAGGCTGCGAGCGAGGGGCTCGGCAGGAGGCGGAGGGAGGGCGGGGAGCGGCGGAGCATCATCTGGCGGGGAACGCGAGGGACCAAATGACTGTGAGGAAGGGCGGTAGCCGCCACCGCTGCCGAGAGAGGAGGGAGCCGCGGCGCAGCGGCAGCAGCAGCCCCGCTCCCCCCGGCCGGCTGGGCGGCGATGGCGGCGGGCGGCGGCGGGGCTGAGCCGAGCTGAGCTGAGCCGAGCCGAGNCGGAGCGCGGCCCGGCGCCGCGGCGGCGCTGCGGGAGCAGGAGGAGGATGGCGGGGCTGGCGTGGAAGTGGCCGCGCACCCGCCTGCCCGTGGGCGCCAGCGCCCTGGGCGTCTTCGTCCTCTGCTGGCTCTACGTGTTCCCCGTGTACCGGCTGCCCGACGAGAAGGAGATCGTGCAGGGGGTGCTGCTGCAGCAGGGCAAGGCGTGGAGGAGGAACCAGACTGCGGTCGCCCTGTTCAGGTAGCGCCGTGCGCGGCCCAAGGGCAGCGGGGACGGGCGGCCGCGGCTCGAAGCCCACCCGGGCGCCCTCCCTACCCCGCCGAGCCCCAAACTTTATTCCTTTTTCCCCGCATCCTTTGTTTTTTCCCAGCGGGCGGCAGGCAGGGCCGCTTCTGCCCAGCAAAACTTTTTTTGGGTTGGCTGCGGGGAGGAGAAGGGGCTTGGCGCGGGGGATGGAGCCTTATCCTGGCAGGGACACCTTTGCGAGGGGGACGAGGTTTCCGGAGATTGCGGCGGTTGCCTGCACAAACAAGGGGATGCGGCTCGCTTCCCGGATATCAGTGGCACTGGCAGCCCCTGTGGCTGCTAACAAAGCCCAGGGCTGCCAGCCCGGCTTCCCTCGGTACTGGGGACTGCCGGCTCGCTGCCAGGAGAAAGCCCAGCTTGTGGGGCTGCCCGGCGTGCGCAAGGGCAGCTTGGCGTGGATGTGCATTGCTGCCAGCGTGCCCGCTCTCGGCAGCACCTGGCAAGCTCCGCGCTGCTCCTGGACTCTGTGCGCTTTATTATAGCAGCCACGTGAAAAGGCACCTTTTTCATTCTCCTCTTTGCTTTTGACGTGGCTGGGAAATGGCGATAAACCCCGGGGCCCATTTCACCTTGCCCAGCTGCACAGGAGAGGGGGAATGTTGCAGCCGAGCTGCCACAGCTGAGAGCGGTGGAGAACCGGCCGCGTCCCTGCGGTGGGGAGGACTTTTTTAACCACTCTGCTTTAAAAGCGTGTGCAGTGGAGGTTTGCATCCCCTCAGACATTTCTCACGTGTTTGGGTAAAATACAGGCAACTGGAAGAGAGGCAGATTTCCCTCCCTTTCTCGAACGGAAGCTGGTTTTTTTTTCTCCCTGTCCTCCAAGTAGCAAATTAAAAATCAGAGTGAGTGGTAATCAAACTGCTTCCAAAAAAACTCTCTTTAGTAAAATGAATGAGATCCAAAATTCAAGGGATCTATTTTCCCTTTTAAAAATACTTTCGTTTAAGTGGCATACAGTTTTATTTGAAGGCTGTCAGTATTTTCTGGCTGTATTTGCCTTTGTCATGAACTGGAGCTGATGTGATCACTTAATATCTTGTCTGCTGGGATAACAGAAACTTTACAGTTCTTTGTCCATCAGCCCCCAAAGCCTGCAGGGAATCTGAGCAATGATAGGTGATAAGCAGGTATGTGTTAATATTATTCCATTAGGCAGGCCTGGAAGAAGTCCTCCCTTTAACACAGAGCTAGGAATAAAGTACAGATGCAGGATCTCTCTCCTAAAGCACTTAACTAACACTAGAAACTATGTTGACCTTTTTGAATATTAATTAATCTTCATCCTGTGCACCAAAGATCCCCATTTTTGGGGCTAGATGAATCCAGCTTTTTAAAAAATTACCCCATAGGTTATGTAGGAAAGAGTTTAGTCTATTAGTTGTCATGTTTGTAAAACAAATGTTGTTTGAAGATTGATAGTGCTGCTGCAGTTTCATTTAGCAAAACAGTTTTAGACCATTTCCACCACATGGTTTAGTAACAAAAGCTCTGTGTGGCTTATCAGCTATTCCACTTGCCCATATGTTTTTCTACTCTCTAAGCATAGTGATTATCTCAGAGATGCTATTGAAGAGAGTCCCATGCAATAAAACGAGCTTTTGTTTCTTGTATGTATCTCTTGATGGGTTGGTGCAGCACTAAATGCAATTAACTTTAAATCAACCTGCTTTACAAATAGCTTTTAAGAGAAATTGTATGCTGGAGATACGTAGTGAGTATAGTAAACTATATTATTCTAACAGTTGTGAAGTAAACTCTATTTTTGTATTTTTGCTGCTTAAATATGCTTCTCTTCATGACAGAAGATTTTTGAAGTTGAAGCCCATGTCAGGCAAGCTGCTGTGTATTTGAGTTTAACAGGAGCTCTTTGCTCTGGCCCTGCTGTCCCTAAGCAAGCTTGCTGTAAAAACTCCAAATTTCACTTTCTGCTGGAAAATTCCAGAGAATGTCAGTCTCTGTTGGAATGGGAAAGGAGGGAAAGATCTTCACAGAAAACCTGCATGTGAACTTCCAAGTAATATGGCTTTCCATAGTATTCTTAATATTAAGTGCGCTTTCATGTATTATTAATAAATATTATTTAAGGACAGTATTAATTGCTGTTCTCTCTAGCCCTCCTGCCACATTCTGGTTAACAAACAATTTGGGTTTCACTCAGTTTGAAGCACAAATTGGAATTAATCTGGGCTAAAGGTCCATACACAAATGTTCATAGTACTGCTTTGAATAATACAGTGGCATTTGTGGTATTGTATAGCCAGGTTCTTGCTACACAGAGCAAACACCTGATAGGTTTGGAACTTTCTCCTATAAACTCACTGGACTCCTATTGCTGATGAAGATTTTGGGTAATTAATTTGATGAAATCATACTCTTCAAACCTCAGAAGGGCCATTCCCCCTTTGCCTTCTGTACCTGGATCAAGGACAACTTCACAAAGTGACTTGGCAAGTTCAACAAAACCATCTGGGTAATTTGGGGTAGTTTGGGTTGAACCCTGGCAACCAAGTGCTGGTAGCTCCTCAGTCTCCCCTGCTGCTTCCTTCTCCTCTTTGTACAGCCAGAAGCTTTATGGAAAGATTGACCCCTGTAAACCCTTGCTTATGCAACAACCCAGACTGGCCTGGTTCTTGTGGAATGATTCAGTAGGGGTTGTGTTTTTGAATGAATTTCCAGAACTGGTTTTCAAATATAAATGCCTGTAGAGTTAGCCACGGATGCCTTTAAATTTCAAGACACTAGAGGTTCAGTGTAGCCTCACTGTGAAAGTATCTCCTGTCTGACAAATGCTGAATATTCTGTCAGTCAGATGGTAAAACTGCTCAATTTTGAACTGCAAAGTGGTCAAAATAGGAGTAAGACCATCATTAGAGCCACTAATGTGTCTAATCTGCCTACACTATAATGGCTTGTCATCCTCTGAGGTGGTTAATGTTAATTAAGCCCTAACTGTTTTTACAGCTTGCTTAGGGGTTTTTTTAGGGCCTAGTGCTGCTGAGATGATGTAGGCAAAAATGTTTTTAATTGTTGTCTGTTATTTGCTAAAGTAAATTACATACAGTAATACCTTTAGATGGTTTTATTTAAAATACTGCAATTCATTAAAGGCAGAACTGGATCTTTTTATCTGCATTACAAGCTACATACAACCACAAATCCCAACCACTTTGTGTTTATATGACACTTCTTTCATTTGTTTATAGAGGGTGGACCTCCTCTAGGGAGTGAATTTGCTTGTGGGGGCAGTGGGTTTTGGACTGTCAGGAGTCCCACTGAACAGGTTGGATGATGATGTGGCTTAAAGGTCCTTCAGGAAGAGATGGGACAATCCCTGCAGGACAACACAAAGGCTTCCTTTGAGATTTAGCTTGTGTTCTTCCTTCTGCTGCTTCAGTTTTGTGTGATGCTGAGAGGTCACCAGGGTTATTCTGGGGGTGACTTGGTTAAACTGGTGGCAGATGTCTGGTGTGAACTCACTGTTCATGACCTGACTCCAGTCCAGGGTATCTGCTGCAACTTGTCTTTGCTCTCCAGTGACGTCCCCTCTGACATGGCCAGACTGGCTGTGCTCACCTTGGCTGGTGGCTTCTCCACTCCCTTCCACCAGATTTGTCCTTTTGTCCATTTTCCATGGGCAGAGCAGAGAAGCAACTGTCCTGAAAGCACACAGCAGGGTCAGTGGCTGAACTGGACAGAATATCCAGGCTCTGGTGTGTGCAGCGTGAATGTGAAGCCTCTCCTGCTGCTGGCTGTGGGTTCCTTGCAAAAATCCTGCTCTGTTCCCAGTGTGCCTGAGGGGCTTTCCCCACTGTAGCTTCCCCTGCCAGCTGCTCCTGTCTGTACCTGGAGTGCATGGAGTCACATGAGGAGCATCCCCCTGTGCACATCATTGTTGGTTCTGGATTGCATTAACACAGAACTACAATTCCAGGTCCCGTCCCTGGCTGGGTATGACAGATGCTATTGCCGAGTCACTGAGGTTTTCCTTAGGTCAGATGGCTTTGTTTTCCTTCTCTTTTTATGTCAGCACTGCAAATTACATGAGTCCTGGGATCCTCACTGGGCTGTTTCAAGGCAAATCTGAGATTCAACTTTGTACTGCCCAGGTTGACTTTAGGTAAGAGTTTGGCCTTCCTTAAACAGCTGCTTCCTGCAGAGGAAGGACAGAGTTAAGAGTAGACCTGGGAGATGCTGGATTAGGTGAGTTCTGCCTCTGTGGCCCAAGAAGCCCTGCCCTGGAACTAATGGATATACCCATACATTGAGCCAAATCCAGTTCATTTTTCTGTCCTGAGTAGGTGTTGCTACAGCCTGGCTGTGTTTTCATCAGCATTTTACTTGATTCTGTTGTTGTTGCTGTTGTATTTGCTTCATTGACAATAAATGGAGTATTTGTAATTTGTGGTTTCCAGCTGAGACAAGAAGTTATTTTGGTGAAGAGGTACAATTTTGAAGAGCAGGTTAAAGGTGAGAGGAAAGAAATTTTCTTATTCTGTGTTATTACTTGTAGGCTGTGATGAAGAAAGCAAGCTGTAGAGAGGCTTGGCTCCATATCTTCAAGGTGGATACCTGAATGACATGAAAACAGTGAGAAATAGTTATCTGAGTTAGCTCACAGTGTCTTTGCAGATGAGAGCTGTACTGGCAAGAAAGGAATTGATTTAAATTCCTGAGTTCCTGCTCGCCTCCTTCCTTTGACCTTAAGTAGCATTTTCTTACAGACTTTGATTCACAATCCTGGTGAAACAGACTGCTGAGGTCCCTAGTATCTTGCAGGGTGTTGGATTGCTGCTTTCCTTTGGATTTGTAAAAACCCCAGTCTGCCAGTAGTTATGGGAAGATGTAGCCTGCTGCCTGAGGCTCTTTTCCTGTTAGCTGTGAGCAGCTGAAGGCCCAGAGCCAGGCCCTGGGGAACAGCAGGAACAGAGACTTTGTTGGAATTTAGGTTACCCAGCTGGGGCCCCGAAAGTCTGGTATGTGCATACCCAGATGCTGCTGGATGTATGCATTTTCCCATCTATGTTTTTCCTTACTTTGCTGTGTAGTGGATGGAATGGGCACTGAATCATCCATACAATGTAGCAATGAGTGATTTATTCCTCTAGTTGTAATATTCATCTTCAGAGCAGCCGAGAGTGTTGCTCCCATTTGACGTGTGTTCAATGACATATATGAAAATTCCTGTTTTTGGGGCTACTTCCTAATAGGTAAATGCATGGAAAATGAATTGTCTTTCTACATTTAGAATTTGTCTTTCCCCAGTGTGGATGAACATCACTGAAATGAGGAAGCTGTTTGGACTGCAGTCTTCTGTTGTTCCAGTTTTCTGAGCACCAAAAAATACTTAAGTTTTAAATCCCTGGATATACATTAATCTTCTTCTGTATGCTGCATGGGGTTCTCAGAATGCAAGGAAATTACTCCTAATGTGAAATCACTTTAACATAGCTGCATACAGTTAAATTCAGACTGAGGCCCATTAATCCAAGCTAAGTAGTGTTTGTAAACCTTGGTGTAGATTCAGGTTTTGTCATGTCACAATTTTTACATACAGAAGACCAGAAGTTCTTGTCCCAGGTCTTGGAATTTAACCTGATTAGATAAACAGCAGATGGGTGGGACAAGGCACTGGTAAGTCCCTGGACCCTGACAAAGCATTTTTTTCTGTAAAGTATTTGCTACAGAAGCTCTGAGCTTCCTAAAGAAGCTGTGCCTGTTGCCTTGACCTTAGTGGTATTTGAAATTTTTAACAAGGTGAATTATATAGTGGAGAGCTAAATCCCAGCTTTCACCAGGATTCTGGAGGTCACTTTCCCACTGCTCCATTTGGGATAAAGGTGAAAGTTATGAAACTGGATTGTTAAATAATAACAAAATGTTGTTACATTTTATGGCTAGCAGAATGGTGTGGGGTTTTTGTCATTGTTGCATTAAATCAAGAGACTTATTTTGACTTCTGTTCCATTTGCTGGAAAATGCCCTCCTTAATTTCTTGGTTTAGAGTTTCTCTTTTCAAATGGGGATGCGGCTACAGTGAGGCTTTTAAAGCTGCTGGGAACAGCTGAATAGAAATGGTTAAGATTTTTTATGTCTTCTGTGTTTGCTGAGAGCATCCTGAACATTTCCTGAAGAACCATTGTGTTTATATTTTTTCCTTCCTTTTTCTCCTCCACCTCTTCTTCAGCCTATTCCCATTCTTCAGCTGCTTGAGGCCCTCCTCAGCTTTGAGAGGAGCCCCAGACTGTTTGAGCAGCTCCTTTTATAATAATCCAATTAACATTCACAGCAGTGATACAAAGAACTTGTGTGAAATTATTTACTCCTTTATCTCCTCCCCCATCTGAACTAACAAACCCTTCTCCAGAGCCTTGCAACTCCCACTGACGTTCAGGGCATCTTTTTTGCATCCTTGATGTTCCAGTTGTTGGCTACCAGGATTTCCAGGTACACTGCAGACTTTGCCTTCAGGTATCAGCAAGATAAAGGCTTTACTTATCAGGCTGCCTCTGCTGTGAGGAAGCACCACCAGCTTTAATTCAAAAGTTGCTATATAGCTATCCTATATTTTAAGGAGTGCTGGGAAAACAGATCATCAGCTATTTTTCTTGCTTTCTTGTGGGAAAAACTTGATCTGTGTATTTCTGGAATGCCAGGAGTATCCATTGCTGTAATAGAGGAATAACAGCTTTGTATTTCCTGTCAGAGATGGAATACAAACAAACAAAACATTTTTTTTTTAACCCCAGTGAAAAGATGCCAATATTTTCCTATGTGGTCCATCTTGGCCAAATGTCAGTTCTGGGAATTCTGTTTCATCTGCCTCAGTGTTTGGAGGTTCCCTCTTTCTACTGATGCTGTTGTTCCTGCAGTGTGGTAGTACCCCAGGGCAGGGTGCTGAGGCACCTACTGCAGTAGGTAGTATTCAGAAATGCCAAAAGAATTGAGGAAACCAGTCCAAAAAGCTGGAAATGTGCAGTGAGCAGGTGATGCTGAACCCAATGCTCTCTGATTGATGCCTTTCTGAGTGAGTCAGTAAGATTTAGGTCTAATGGCAAATGGGATAAGACTGTCAAATCACTCATCTGGGCTTCAGTCCTCCAACTTTTAACTGCCAGGGGACACTGGATTTTGGCTCCCCATGTACTTCTATACAACAAAGGAAGCAGAGTTATAAAGGAAATTAAGAGAACTATGTACATGACATGGTTATCTCCTGTAACTGAACTTCAGGTCTAGGTCACCACTGGAGTCAGCTGGGAGTTCTGTTAATAATTATCACTGTCCAGAAATCAGTATTTTTACAGTGCCACAAGCTTGCAGAGAGACATTCTGTGCTCTGAAGGATTCTCCTTCCGAGAATGAGTGTAGTGAGATCACAGCTATGCAGATTAGGAATTTTGATTAATGGGGGTGGGTTTTCCATCTGTTAGTGCAGTTTTTAATGTGAAGGAATACCTGGGCAAGTGACAGGTGGAAATGTTCCCTGGAGGACTGATGCAATACTTGCACTGAAGGTTTGGTTAGTACTGGCTTTTTCAGCTGCTAGAACCTGGGGGTACCAGCTTACTACTTGTGAAGTGTGCAATGCATTTGTTCTAGTGTTCTTTTCTTCTTTCCCTGACTTCCATCGAAGCATTTATCTATTTCAAAGGGAACAGAAGAGCTCTTTATTCCATATTTAGCATTCAATAGGGATATGAATCCCTCCCTGTTCCTGGATAATAACTTGCAGTTACTCACAGTATAAAGAATGAATCGTCAGCTACTGGTGAAATTCAGATTCTCTACTTCTGCTCCATCTGTGAGTTCTCTCACTAGACAACAGTGGTGAGTGCTGCAGCAGACATTCCTAATTGGAATGTGGTCTTTAGATTATCCTTGCTAATTGTGGGTGATTTACTGCCATCCACTCAGGCAACATTATTACCTTCTTATTTGTCTGAGCGAGGTTCAGGTTCTTTGCAGTCTCCTGAGTTGTACCATTCACTACTTAATGGCAATGTTAAGAAGCATGAGAATAAATCCATATAGGGTGTGGCTGTAATATGGGATAGAAAGGAGATGTAATATTCAGAGGCAGGAGCAGAGGAATGCTGTTGGATCAGATGAGAATGGGAACGATGAAGTGAACACTGTCTACAGCTTGCTTTAAGATTAATTTGAAAATTACTTTTGAGATAAGTACATGCTGTATTTAATTTTTATTTGTTTTTAGACCTCTGTAATTTTTATGATATAATTAAGAAATGGGTTGAGAAACTTTGGTCTGTAAGCAGATAGCTCACCTGTAAGTTCTCAGAAAGTCTGTACATCCACCACTATTCCTCAGTTATGTGGAGAGGGTTTTAAGATTTATCATTGTGATGGTCTTCATTCAGGAGTGTGAGGACCCCTTTAGCCAAGGACCAGGATTCCAACTGTTTTCAGGCTCTGGAGCTCTGAGGCTCAGCAGGTCAGGCAATGTCCACCTGCAAAATTTCACCTGGCTTGGTGATGCTTACTCCTCTCTCAGAGCAAAGCAGGAAAGGATGCTGAACTGTGTATTTTGAGGCTAGGGGCACTTAATATGACTTGGAGAATGCCCACTCTTGTAATAGCTGTGCCAGCTCCTGCAATCAAGTGAATTTGTGACAGTTTTGCTTTCATGGGATAGAAATGAAGTGGAATATTTCAGCCCTCATAACTAAAGGGAAGTGCTTGTAAATGTGAGTGGTAGCTTGGCCCCCAAAAGGCAAGTAAAAATCCAGTGTGGGCTGTTGTAATTCAGATGCCTAATTTCTGTGCTTAATCATCATTTTGGGGGCCTGACTCACAGTTTTTAAGTGCTAGGGATTACTATAGTGAGAGTTACATATCAGCCTATAATTGGATGCATTTTTTAATTAAGGAAACTGCAACAGTGAAGGGAATAGGAGAAAGAAAACCAATCTGGGCATTCCTTCATAGGTCATATTATTGAACATTTTGTCTTGGCAGCCAGCAAGCATCTAGCACAAACACACTTGCTGAGCCTTATGGACAAATGCTGAACATCTCCAGGTTTATGAATGCCCAGTTGGATGAAGCAGTAAAAATGCACATGAGATATTTATTCTTTCTATCCTGTTTAACCATTGCCTTTAAATGTATCCAGAAGGGAAAGGCAGAGTGTGCTGCTCAAGCTTTCTGATCCACAAATGGTAACAACAACAAAAAAGTTAACCTATCAATAGAGAAATCATGTGATTATATAGGTTTGTTTAGACAACAGGACAAGTGAAAAACACTTATTTAGTGTAGGTCAGTAAATGCTAATGGGTCCAGCATCTGAGAACATGTTTATTTTTGCCTTGGGTCTTTGATGCTTTCTCTCATTTAAAAAAAAACAAACCAAACAGACTGTTTTGTGTTTCACTTGTCTAACAGGCCATTGCTACTGAAGGTCTTATACTGAGAGGGTTGAGTTTGTTGTTTTTCCCCACCTAATCTGTGGGAACACGTTGAGTTGGTTTTACAAGTTTAGTACAAATTCTGTTTTCTCATCTGCTGCAGAAAGCAGACCTGCATCATGGAGAAAAGCAAAGTTTCCTCTGCTGGTGTGGAGGGAAATGAGCTGCTGGGGTTCCAGTGGGGTGTGGGCTCTCTCCTCTGTGCTGTAACCAGGAGAAACATGTGCAGTGTGCTGGCACTTTATATCAGGAGTCAGCCTAGATGAACAGGAGCTTGCTCTGCACTTCAGAGCTTAACGAGATCTTTCCCAAAGAACTTGTAGCTTAATCATTTGGTTTCAGGTGGTGTCTCTTGTGGCTCTACAGTCTGTCTGGTGAGAATCTTACTCCTTTCCATTTAAGATCAGTAACTTGTTTTGCCTTAGAGAAATTGAAAAGAAACCCCAAAGTCCTGAGGACTAAGTTGTTTCCAATCATAAATTGCTGCCAGTGTTCGGGTATTTCTCAAAAACCTGGATAACTGCTAAGAACAGATTGGCTTTAAACAAGTTTGAGGAAGAAATAGCCAGGCATTGTCATTTCATTCACCACCTTTTTGGGTCTAAAGTGAATGGGCTGGATGTATTGCAGAGGAAAATCTCCTAAAATGTACTGGACAAGTGATTGAGCACATAAACATGATTTTAAAAGTATTTTTAAATCAACTTTCAGGCGATATTCCTGTCTTTAGATGCCTCATTGCAGGATTAAGTAGGCTGAATTATTTATTTAGTGAGTCTTTACTTTTATCCTCATACTGAATAGATATCTTGCATAAATTTCTTGAAGGATGTTTAGGATTTTTGCTTGCTCTTTTTAGCAGCAGCTTTTAAATGTTGATACCATAAAAGACCATAAACCTTCAGAAAGTTAATTCACACTGGGTCCTCTGGGCTTATGCTTTCCCTGAGCAAGCTGATACACCTCCCCTGAGAAGAGGAGTGGGGAGGCATCCTTGGGATTTCTTCCCTCCTTTCCCTGGTCCTGCCCTCACATCCCTCCCTGCCTGGGAGGTGGTGGCTGTGCCTGATGTCCCTGGGGAATTTACAGGTGACATCATAGGTATGCCAGCTCCAGAATCACTTGTGTTTTGGAAAAGGATTGCCTTAATGCTTTGGATCATTTCCAGAACTACCTCAGCTGTCACCAGCAACTCTTCCCAGTTCAAAGAGTAATATGTTATATAAATAGTGGTGCAAATTAGGTTCTGGTTGTGTCCCAGATCCCTCAACTTCTTTCATCCCCGGTGACAGGACCGTGGAGTGAGAGGCAGCAGGTTCTGCCCCAGTGCCCAGCTTGGGCAGGGCAGGGCTCACAGCTCTGCCAGCATTTAGTCTTGTCCTGGTTGCTGGCTGCTCTCAGGAACAGGGTGCCTTCCTTCATATATTCTTACTTAAAAACAGTTTTCTCTTGGGAAGAGTGTCAGAACCCTCCTGTTGGCTGAAAGGAAGGGATTGCGGAATTGGGTTCTCCAGAAGGAAAGAAAATGCTCTTGGAGGGTGAGAGGGAAGGTGGTGAGATGGAGAAGCTTTGGGAGATTGGAAGGGAGGTGGAGGGTTGCTAGGGCTTAACACAAATAGAGACAAGGAGTTTGTAGCAGCAGGGGCACTGAAGAAGAAGAAACATTAAAAGCGGAGCATAAAATAAAGAAACATTTGTGTGAAGCAGAATAGCAGGGAAAGACCATAGTTAGGAAATTTGAGAAGACTTCTGTGGCTAAATCAGAAAAGCAATCAATTAAGGATAAAACATTCAGTGAAGTGGACAATTTAAGGACAGCTCAGTTGGTTAAGCAAGATAACCCAAGGAAATAACAATTAATTAAAACAGCGTGAGGTAAATGATAATCTCAGTGAAGAAGCTCACGTATCAGATGGAGGCATATCACTTGAGTAAATTGAGGGTCCAGTTTCAATGGCCAGAGGTATAAGAGAGGCTATGAAACCATAATAGGACAGGGCATTTTCATGCCACAAGATAGAAGAGTCATTTTGCTCTGGAGATGACTGTCGAAGTGGTGAGATTTGGAAGTGGAGCGATGAAATATGTGGAGTCCAGCCCACTCACTGCAGCTATCTCTGGTACCTGTCCTACTTAAGAGCTGTGGTAGGGAAAATGTCCATATGGTTAGCAAAAAGACAGGAAAACAACATTTGCTGCTCTGTTTTTTTCATTCTCTGATTGCATTTTGCCAACTAGACAGTCCACAGCCTTGACATCTAGTGAATGTTGTGTTTGCTGAGGTGTTAGACTGCCCTTTGGGGCATCAGCAGCTCAGGCTGAGGGATGATGAACTACAGCAGGCAATTCTTTGACTTCTGGTATCTCAAACTGGGGTTGGTTACTGTGGTTTTGGGGTGAGACTTTAAAACAAAGGCATGCTTTGTTCTGCCTGGATGCCATCCATAGCATTTCTGATGAGATGCCTGCTCACTGTATGTTCTAGTGGGATCATCCACATGGTTGGCATGAAATGGATGCATTTGTAATGTGTATTTAGAAAGAACTCCAAGCTTCACTGTTCTGGGGGTATTCGACTGCATCAGAACTCCTTGGCCACATGCACTTGGCCAGTTTTGGTTCTAAGCTTAGGAATATCTCTGGGAAGGAGAGGGCTTTGTGGGGGTGGACACAGAGCTTCTACACTTCAGGTTGTCAAATGCCAGCATCTTCTCCAGAGTGATCTTGCTGTGCGGGAGGCAGAGTGCAAAGCAGTGAAATTCTGGGTCTTGGGTGTTGTCTTTCTCTCTCTTCTGCTTTTCTGCAGCATTTCCATCATGAGGCTTCTGCCCCAAATATGCCTGCTTCCCAATGGTTCTAGGAATACACTTGTGGGAATCTGCAGGAGATTTGTGAGAGGTGTGCAGCATAAATCAACTGATAATGGACTTCTGTTGCAGTGCATAAAAACACAGAAATGTCTCTAGCAGGAGTAATTTCTACATCAGGTCCTTTTAGTTCCGTTTCCTATCTCTGTCAAGGCACCAAACGCTGCAGAGAAAGTCATGCAGTAAATGAAGTAGTAATATGATCTCTAAATAAATCAGTGTCTCAGGTTGTTAGCATTTTGAGGCTTCATTTAGCCTTCACTAACTTAGTTTAACGTGTCATTCCAAATTATTGTTGTTACTTATAACAGCCTTTCATGTTGTTCTTGGTGCTTACATATGCAATCAATCCATTCTTAACCTTCATTATGTTTCATTTAGGAAGTGCAGGTGTTCTTGGAATAGTTCTTAAATATATTTGTCTTATTCTTAGATTGCTGCTTAATCACTTAAAAAAATGTGTTTCTTCTTCGGCTCATACACCCTTTTTGTACTAATTTGCATTTTATCTGGTTTATTTTTAGATTGTGACATTGTACCAGAAAACAAAATGCCACCATGCTGTTGAAAATTAAATAGCTCATCTTCAACCCTGTAGTAAGCAGTTTAATTACACTTAGTTGAAACTGAGTTATTGTTCTCTAAAATTGTTCAGTTGTTGCTTCTGAACTGATCTCTTTTTTTTTTTTTTAAAGTAATTCACTGCGTAAGTTTCTTGAAATGAGTAGCACAGACCAACTGGCCATGATTCAGTAGAGCTCCCTAACTTGTCGTGCATTCTTGAGCTGCAAGGTGAATTTTCAAGATGAATTTGAGACCTAAAAAGGTGGCAGTTGGACTGCCCAGTTAGGGGATGCTCTCAAATCAGCTATATCTGGGCTGGGAGATCTGAATGTAATGAAAGGCTCAGTCTAAGAAAAAAACATATTGGGTTAACTTTTGTGTAGTACACATCCTGTAGGCATGAACGTGGGAGTCTTCTCATGCAGGTCAAGAGACTGACATTTATTTTCCTGTTAGGGCACATTTTTTATTTTTACTCAGTAGCAGGAAGGAAAACCACAGATTCAGTCAGTTCGTTGTGGAACAAGTCCAGTGCTGCCCCAAGAAGCTGGGTGCATAGGGGTCAGAGAAGGGAAAATGTCCTGTGTGGCCATCTCTTGGGGCCAAGGACTGTGGGATTCTTGTTTCCAACACGTAATTTGCACAGTGTTCCTAAATGATTATGAACTACTTCCAGTCCAGACTGATGAGTTCAAGATCAATCAATAAATTAGAGAATCTGCACCTTCCTTCCTCACTCCCCTGAATGCAGTGTTTTGTGGGCCAGTGGTTTTATTGATTATATATCCCCAACCAGTGCTTTCTTGTTAGTGAAGAGTAGATCCAGCTGTAAGCTGACCCATCAATATCTGTACCAGAAATTATCCCTGACATGCTCCAGAAATCTCCCAGGTTGCTTGCATCACTCTGTGTTGCCCTTCCTATGGGTGTCAGGGAGATAGATGTAAGTCTCCTAGTGGACCCAGAGTTTGTGATCCAGGGATTTCCTTGAGTCTCTTAAAGGAAGTTTCTGTTCTGATGCCTCAGAACAGAAAGTAAACTCAGGTTGGATACCCTAGCCTGAGAGACTGCATGGCTGTGAGCTTTATGTCTTGTTTGAAAAAGCTGGTTTATAAATTCCTCCCTCAGATCTTTTCAGAACCTAGCTCAAGTATTTTTAATACTTGGGTTTCTTTGGATTATGGGTGGTCTGTGGAAACTGGAGCACAGCAGCTAATTAAACGTAGGAATTCGACAGTACTTCAACCCAAAATAGTTTCCTGTGATATGTTTGGCTGTACATGTCTAACTCTTCAAGCTTGGCATTTATTTAGAATTTCATAGTGTTGCAGCATATATAACTCTTGCAGGCATTTCCAGGTGGCTTGTTTTGCTTTGTTGTAGTATGCCAGGCAGCTCCTTAAACAGCAACAGATCTCCTGTTTACTACCTTTACTCTAATGGATCCTGTAACTGGGTTCTCTCAGAATAAAGAAGACTGTAAAGGATGGGAAACTCAGTCAGAAAGAGGAAGGGAAAGTAAAACTCCAGACTTGATTTCTGCCAGGAACATTTCCTGGAGCTGTTCTGCAGCACTTGGAAGCCCAGGGTTTCCCAGACCCACCCACTCAGGCCTGTGCAGGGGAGATGGGATTGTATAGCTGGGGGCAGGTCCAACACATGGCAGAGGCAGGACGGGTGGATGGAAAAGAAAACATCTCGGCAAAGATGGGTAGGAGTCCTAGCATGTAGTAATCTATGTGGTTTGTGTTTGACAGGCTTTTAGGGATTGTAATCTCACAGGGAGTGTTAGCTTGTTAAAGGCCACCGGATTGGGCAGAGGGGGAAGTTGGATAAATTACATTTTCTGCCAGGGCTTCAGGCCTATAAGAACTTAGTACATAAATCATGTTTATCCCCTAGCAAGCTGTTTGATTGCTCTGGGTAATGGGGTTTGTGCATTCCTGATTTATTCCCAGCAGCACAGAGCATAGCACAGCAAACTGCTTAGATTAAGATAGACTCAAATGTGCTTCCTGTCTTCTGCTCACCTCTTCTTTTTCACTGCCAGCTGTCTGTTTTCTACTTCTGCTTCTTCTTCTACGGCTGCACAGGAAACCTCTCTACCCCAGAACCACTAAACATTGTGGTGTGCTGTGAAACTCCCTGTTTGTAGTGAGTGCTGCCAAATATAATTTGCTAAATGATAATGGCAAAACAGCCTGCAATGGGTTGAAAGTTGTAAATATGTGATGATTTTGATGGCTGGAGCTGTTTGGATTATGTAGTGTATCATGTGTAATATAAAAGGACTGTTTCAAGGGCCTGACAATGTGTAGTGGTGCCTGTGAACTTCTGGGAGCTTTGGAAGTGTGAGTTTTGGAAACTCTGCTTTCAGCGCCACGTGAATATTTGTAGTGAAAGCCAGGTTTATGCTCCTTGATTACACTGGAAAAATCCTTCTGGTGGGTTGGGGGAAGTTCTGCCAGCTCTTTTTAGGGTCTGGAATAGCTCAGATGAGAAGCCTCTGCATTTCCTTTGGAAGCAGCTGTTAAGTAGTAGAAATGCAGATTCTGTGCTTAGATGAAACAAGGAGTGCTTAGATTCCCACTGTTGAAGTCTGACCCAGGAAATTCCCAGTGTTTTATATGCCCTGGAATCCCAGTAGATATTTGTGGTGAGCAGTGCTGTGACTGTCCAGAGGGACCTGGCCCAGGTTAGGTTGCCAATGAAGAAGGTGGAGTAACTCAGAAATGAGACGATGTGGGAGGAAAATCGGAAAATATCTCCTGGGCTCTTCCACACCTCCTGTTAGAGACTCCTGAGGTTTCTTTGCCACAGTGAGCATTGGACAGAGAGAAGGTTTGAGAATGCTTTAAGTAATCACAGGAGGCATTTTATGGAGAGTTGTTAGTAAGTTGGCAGCACTGTTGAGACCAAATGGCAAACAATTACTCCTGCATCAGCATCTTGTCCTTTCTAATGTGGTGCTAGTGGGAGTAAGGCAGTGTTTGTTACTGAGATATGCTCAGAAAGAAAAAAAAAAAAAAATCACTTTCCTGAGTGCAAAACAGAGTTTTGATAATTTCAAATCAATGAATACAATACACAGCTGTCACTCAGCCACTGGGAGTGCAAGTAGGAGAGTTAGGAAAGAAATCCTGTGATCCAGCATTTGCTTCTGCTTTTGTTTCATCATAACAGAGTCCCTGATGGTCATTGATAAACTTGATTTTTTGGGTTTTCCTGGGCCTACAGGAGAGAAAGGTGTGAAGAGAAACAGGGTATATGGCCTCTTGTTCTTGGAGCAGGTGTCTGGAGGTGACTTGTGAAAGCATCTCAGCTGATCTGCCCTGTAAGAAGGGACTCATTTCAACCCAGAGCTGGTGAGCTCTTATCTCATTTCAATACATCTGTAAAGAGGCAAAAGGATTCAAGTATGATAGAGTTCAATATGAGTGCAGGATGACTACCATTTAACTTTTTTCTGTGGCTTCACCGGAAGAGCTTTAAAAAGGCTTGGAATTGGAGTTTCTAATAAAAAGAGGTTCCAATTTGGATATGTCTTTCCTTAATTTTAATCTACTTAGTGCCTTTAGCAAAGTGTTTGCATCAATAAAGCCGATTTTATAGCAGCTAGCACTCAGCCAAGATTTAAAACACATTAGCAAAATTTCAAAAATTAAGCTTTTACCTGCAAACACAGGAATTGCAAGTTCAAGGTGTGGTTCAGAAAAATGGCTCTGTTTTAATCTGTGGTAATTTTACTGTTGCTGTTCATCTGTTAGGAGCCATCTGTCAGCACACAGAAGGAGCACTGAACTCAGTTCAGAAATATCTCTGGATCCGTGGCCACCTGATGGTCAGCTGTTTACAGAAGTGATGGTGGTGGTTGCAGAGGGTAGGGCTGTAAGGGGTTGGTGTCAGTGCCTGGTGATGCATTAAACCCTGGCTTTCATCCAAAATCAGACTATTACAGCTTAACTGGTATGTAATTCTGGGTGTACAGAAGCAACAAAGAGCACACTGTTTTGTCAGTGTCCATTTCAAGGAAGGTAAAGCAAGGCATTATTGGGCATTTATGGATTATTTTCCCCTTTTCAGTCAGTAGGAAATGTGATATAACTGGAATCTCAATCATAATCCGCTCAGTTAAGAAATTTCTCTCACTGGCAGATTTCATCCAAATTAAATAGTGTAATAGAAGTCCTAAAGGTAGTGAGTTCCTACCAGTTTAATGAAAAACCAGATAAAAGAGAGAGGTCAAGCCCAAGGTTTCCGATTTTGTTTGGCCTCCTGTTTGGCCAATCAGCTCATCCTGCTGGCTGGCAGGCATCAGATGGATATTTCCCAACCAGGCAAAACTCATTCCACCTCCTAAACAATTGATAGTTATGAGATGTGGGAAGCAGTTTCTGAGAAACAAGAGGAACAAGTTTCTCTTCACAACTAGGCTTCCTTCAGTCTCTTCCTTCAGATTTATTAATCCATTTTTGATGGGTTAAAACTTTTCTCCAGATGTGCACCTTCATATGCCTTTGAAAATATATTGGTTTTTCATGCCTTTTCCTGTGATACTTTTACATATTCTTGTTTCTGTCACATGTATAGGCAATGGCTGCCTTGTCACCTACAGCTTTTCATCAAAAACCACTTAGAGTGACAAGTGCAAGAGTATTTCTTTGCTCTTAATTTCTCTTGTCTCAGCTTTTAGGACCTTGTTGTAATGAAGGAATTTTTTTTTTTCTTTCTGTCTACTTCACCTTCTATTGAGGAGCATGACTGAGTTGATCAGATTAGTGAAAAGCACTCTATGGACTTTTTTGGATTGGATCATAGGGGCACTTGTGCAAGGAACATTACTTACAGGGCTTTTATCTGGATTGCAGAAGCAGGTGGAGAAGTCACTGTGGTGTGATAATTGACTGCTTAGATCCAGGTGGGACCTATCAACACTCTAGATAGTGCAAGCTCAAATGTAAGATTAGAGCTGCTCAATTAATTTTTAGTGATTCTCCTTCTCCTGAAAGAAAACAGCCACTCTGTGCCGTTGCTGAAGCCAAATATTTCTCTGTGCTTGTGGTGGCATAAAGCAAGCAGCAATTTCATTGGAAGAAGGGAGGGAAGTGGTGAGTACAACTAATTTTTCCCTCCTGCAGGAGCACCTCATGTAGTGTAACTTTGTGTCTCAGTTGATGGTTCTGCTGTTTTGCAAGACAGCCATTCATTAATTTCACCTCATATCTGTGAAAACTGCTCTCATCCTGCCAGGTTTATAAGATTAAAAAAAAAAAACAAAAAAAACAACCAGATAGCGCTTGTAGCAATTAATCTCCTCTCCTGCCCCGCTGCCCTTTGCCTCTGAGTGCTCTGTGCCAAAACCACCGTCAGGGCAGCTGTTTCAGTTCATCTCTCTGGCACTGGGAGGGACTTGTGAGCAGAGACCAAAAACCATCAGGTGGGGCTGCTGGCAAACAGGATCCTTCCACGGGGCAAGCAGAAGAGCTGCAGTCCCTTTCTCACAGCTCACCTTTGCTGCAGAAGCCCCCATTGTCTTCCTGGCATCTGGAGCAGCAGGCCTGGCTTTGTGGATTGGAATAAAGCTGTCAAATGTAGATGTCTCTGTCTAAGGCAGTCGTTCCTTCGTGGTCACTGGAGAGGAGGTAGCTGTTTAGTCTGAGATGAAGCCCACCCTAAAAGGTGTGGTCTCTATGAGGAAGGCTTGGAGTGACCTCAGTTTGCATTCCAAATCCTGTAAATGAGATGAACCCTGTGTCTGCTCTGGCACAGTAGTATTTAGGGGCTGCTGGTGGTGGCATTAGCAAAGCAAAGGAGCAGTGCCAGTGGATCTCAGCATTTTGTGTGGTTCTGGCTGCCAGGCAGAAACCATCATTGGAGCTCCTGCTTGGGTTTCTCACTTCTCCAGGGAATGTAGCTGCCCATTGCAGTTCCCAGGTGAGATGTCAAGTCACTGCTGCTGTCTCTCCTGGATATGGTTGGGAACAATACAGACAGCTCAGAGACATCCTGAATTCCAGTAGATTTTACTACATGAATAATTTGGATATCTTTGCTATTGCTAGTCACAATTTGTGCTGGTTTCCTTATAATATAACTCTTTTATACATCTGGTATGAGAGTCTTAGAAAAATTTCATTTGACCAAGTCCTAGAATTCATACTCTATAATTCATACCTTATAATTTGTGTTTCAAAGCTTGCAAGCAGGCTTTGTGCATAGGAATTTGAGACAAGTTTGCATGAGTCAAAATGTGTTTCTCTGAAAGGAAGTGAACAATTCTGTGTTACAATAACTTTTTAGATCAAAGCTGCTCTATATTTAACTGAAAGAATTGGTAGGAGGAAAGGTAAACTAAAAGCTTGTCAGGTGATCTGGTAGACTTTAATCCCTCAGTTATAGAATCATAGAATGGCCTGGGCTGGAACAAACCTTAAAGATCATTTCATTCTTCTCCCCTGCCACAAGCAAGAAGACTTTCCACCAGACCAGGTTGCTCAGAACCCCATCCAACCTGGCCTTGAACACTTCCAGGGTTGGGGCAGCCACAGCTTCTGTGGGCAACCTGTGCCAGGGCCTCACCCCCTCCCAGGGAAGAATTTCTTCCTAATATCCAATCTAAACCTGTCAGTTTGAAGCCATTCCCCCTTGACCTGTCACTCCAGGCCCTTGGAAATAATCTCTTTTTATCATTCTTGTAGGCTCCCTTCAGGCACCAGAAGGCCATAATCACCCCGAAGCCCTCTCTTCTCCAGGCTGAATAATCCCAGTTCTCTCAGCTTTATATCCTGGTTTCTTCTAGTTCACAAACACTGTTCAATCAAAAAGATAGTCCCCAGCAAATTTTGGCCTCATCTCTATTTCTCCAATCGAAATGTGCCTAAATGTACAATCAAAATCAAATTCCCCATTTTCTGTGACACTTTCAATGTGTCTGGAAGAAAAATATGTCACTTGTATATTAAAAAAAAAAAAAAAAAAAAGAGTTAAAATGAGTCAGAGTTTAGGATGAGGTGCTGTGATGACTGACAGCTTGGATTTTACCTTTTAGAAGGCAGCAGGGTTTGTTTGTTCAAGGCCAGGGCAACAAGGATAGGGTAACCATATCATCCCACAGGATGAAAAAGCAGTTTTATATTTTTTTTGCAGTCTGGGAAACAGAACTGTGAACTCTACTGTGTGGGTGGCACCAGATCGGTGATTTTAAACGAGGTAATGAACACCCAGATATTCTCTGGATAAATAAAAGTAGGTAGTGAAAACTATATTCTCAGATTAAATAAAATACTTTGTTTCCCTTTTGAGCACCTCAAAAAAGCCTGGAAAAAAGTTCCAAAAAGATACTGATGATGCAGAAAAGGTGCAAGTTCTTGATTTCATAGTTTCCTCCCCAACTATTTAGCAATTTGTAGCAAATTATCGTTAATTTGTAGTTTAATTTCTTACTTTAAAAAATCACAGCATCTCTGTTGCTAAGCTAATGAAGATGGTTTGCATGAATTCTCCTTATTCTGTGGTCTCTGCAATGCAACCCCTTTCCTTTCATGCAGATTGCAGTGCCAGGCATGATTTACTGTCTGCAAACTTTTCATTGTCCTGATAATTATCCTTTTTTGAGGAAGCTGGGGAAATATTACATGATCCTTGTAAAGCCCAGACACCAGAAATTGCTGCAGATGGCATTGAAATAGGCTGAAAGTTTCATATCAAGAAACAATATAATAATAAATGTGAGGAGGAAAACGGTTATGACTTTAGTCTTTGTAAGATTTTACCATATTGCAGAGACTTTCACTCGGGAGTAAATCAGATTATCTCTGTTCTGCTCTGTGGTTTCCACTCTTCATATTTCTTTTTCATTGCATTTAGACCTATTCTTCAAGCTTAGGTAACTGGGCATTTTCAGAAGTGAACCTATGCACAGCAATATATTCTTGATTTAGATGTTGTGTTTGGCAAAAGTCTTAATTTTAGCTAGAGCTTCAGCTATGACTGCTGTCCCAAAAACCCAATCTGGTATGCTTTTGTGGGTATCAAGAGCATTTGCACTGGTCATTCTCTTATTCATTTAGTACTTGTCCAGGTGATCTTTCTTAGGAGGGAGGTTTTGAGATCATATTCCTGAACAGTTGTGCTGAGGATAATTTTCAATTTAATCTTGAGTGGGGTGGTCTGCCTGGAGTAGTAAAGTGCTTTAAACACCATGAAAACCTCCAAGTCTCAGTGAATTCTTCAAGCTAATCCCCAGTTACAATTATTAGATTGAGCTTTTTAGGAAAGACAAAGTGTGTGTGACCAAACCCAACAATGTTTTCACAGAATAGTCAGAAGCCAAATGCCAGCTGCAGCTCCAAGCTCACTGACTGCAGTAGAAGCAGTGATTTTACTATTATTGAATGGCTTTGTAGCATTCTGTAGGGCCAAAAAATTCCCAGACTGCCAGCTTGGAGCAAGAAATGGCCAGAAGCAGAGCCATTGTGTGGTGTTTGAGAGGTCTCTGTTACAGCTGCAGGTATTGGCTGCTGCCTGCTCTGGGAGATGGGATATGGATCTAGATTTTTTTGTCTGTTCTTGGATGGCATGGGATGTGTGAGTAATGGGAGGTCAGTTTGTCCCTGTAGTTGGCAGGGGGGTAGCTACCCTAGAAATAATATTTACAGCTTTATCTAGAATGAAATATTTAGGGGTGGATCTTGATAAAGAGAATAGCCACAAGAATTATGGAAACAGTAAAAAGCTTTGTTCATAGCAAGAAGTTCAGGCAACTCCAACCTTTTTGCTCATCAGAGGGGCGGGGTTGAAATTTCAGCAGCCTCCTTTAAGGATTTCTTAAAGGAGGGAGGAAAAATAATTTAAAAATCAGATACTTTCTTTTTTCCTGGGCCTTCAGAGTCATTTGATCCCAAAGCAAAACAAGGGACGTTGAGGCAGAAACTGCCATGTAAAAGGAAGGTTTATGTCAGGCTGTGCTTGCAGTGAACTGAGATTCCTGGCTAAAAGCTGCAAATTCTATCATAACATTTATGCTGTACATTTTAACCAAGCTCAGCAAACAGTTCAGTCTCCCTGATCCTGCCAAGTGTCCCGCTATAGGATTGTCTTTGAATCCATTCTGTTTTTAAATGAACATTTTCCTATGAAGCTTTTCTGCCTTGTAACTCTAGGATTTTGATCGGAAAGAGGGACTTCTAATAATTATTCTTTTCTGACAGAGCCCACACACGAGTGCACCAGGTTTTTGTGTTCATACACACAGCTTCATACTTGGACTAGTGGCCTGCCTATTTGTAGCCCTTCCAGGAGACCGCCTTCTGCTTTTTATAATAGGTTCATTAATGAAGGATTCAGTGGGAACTGAAAGAAGGCACTTTTGGGGATGGGAATAGGGATATATGTCTCATCTAATAAATGAGGAGGGAGTTGTACAAAGAGCTGTTCCTTAGCTCTTCAGTCTACCCTGGCTAATAAAAGCTTCATTAATATAAAACTCTCCCTAGATAATTTTCCACTAAGTCATTTGGGGGTTTCTTTGTGCTTCTTGCTCAGACCAGGCTTCCAGAAGAGGTGTGAGTTGCAGAATTTCACTGGAAAATTTTAATTTTGTTATACAGTTTTGTAACAAATGGCTCCAGCTGACTTTGGATTAATTTATGGTTTTTGAAAGAGTTGCTGTGGGGATAGAAAAATATGCAGAATTATTTTCTTTGCACTTCAGAGAGAGAAATAATCTTCCAAAATCTGCAGACTGGTTTTGTGGACAGCCAGAAAAATCTCCACTGTCTAATCTTGTGTTTGGAACAGTATTCCATGCCTGTTTTACACTGTTTTGCAAAGGTTATTCAGTGAGAGATTTCAAATTTCCTGTAATTTGTTTTTCACAGTTCTGTGATGAAGGCTTTATTTGGGCATCAGCAGGAGGGTGATGTGAAGCCTCTCCTTGATGGTTGTAGATAAAGCCACTGGTGTTCTTGGAATGGGAATTGCTGCTCTGGCTGGCACATCACTGTGTCCTGCTCAGAGGGAGATAAACCAGCTCTGCCACAGCCAGTTCCAGAGTTAAAGACCTGCCAGGGTGGGAAGGGGCCTCAGATGATCCCCTATTCCAAACCTTTGTGGGAATGGAATGCTGCATATAAGAATATGCAGCAGCTTGTCCTGTTGTGTCTTGAAAATCTCCAGCCTTGAGGACTCTGCCACATTCTTAGGGAAGTTGTTGCTGGAAACTTATTGTTACTTTAGTTGAAGTGTGTCTGAAAAATAATACTCACACATTTGCAGAGAATTATGCACTTATGGCAAAATCAACTTTTGATAGGGAAAGAAAAGGTGTTTTTTCAAATACCAATTTTTTAGAGATGAAAAGTAGCAGTAAAACTTTAAAAAATGCTAAAATTTAAATTTCTGTTAATAGCTTTATGGTTTTGAATACAATCTCCTGTTTTGCAGAGGAGAACAGCTATAGCAAGCATTTTAGTAGTCACTAGAAATTGATGTTTTTCTGCTTACAGCTCCTGTGCAGCCACTGAAAATGGTTCCAATCTCTTTGGGACTACCTTTCAAATATATGAGGAATATATATGATAACATAATATTACACTGTAATGGTCAAATTCTGCAGTGTGTGTTTTACATGTAACTATGAGTGTCACCCTTCCTAGTGCCATGCAGGCTTTGGAAAGATAGGACATTCAGGACCTTTAGAGCTTTATATAATTCTAAATCTTAGAATATTAATTACTGAGTTTGCTGTGGTACAGAATTTTCAGGGTAACCTCCAAACGTCTGACCAGCTCTCCAATTTCTACTCAGGCTGAGTAGTATTTTTGGGAAATGAAGGAGTAAGAGGATATGGAGTTTCAGCAGAGACACTAACAAGTACAGCCACTCTCTCTATATATATCCATCATACTGGGATGACTCAAGCTGGCCTTCAGTTAGGAAGCAGGCTCTAATGCTGCTGGCAATGCAGCACAAGGACATTCAGTAACTGAAGAGAGGCGCCAAAATTTCCATAAGTTAAGTACACAACTGTGGGGTTTTAGGAGGCCTAGTCTTCATAAATAACATTTGATACTAATATTTATATACCTTGGATCAAATTTCAAAGGATCTTCTCTGATTTCTGTATGTGTTGGGGACCAGTTTCTTACTCATTAAAAGGGGCTGTATAGGATGGAGTTTCTTATGCTGAATCTTGGTTTTGTTTCTGTGTCAGTCTGAATGAAAATTTAGATCTATTTTTTTTCTATCTATTTCTAAGGTTTTCTGAAATAAAAACAGGTTTTCTGGCTCTTCTGTAAGTAAGAAAGAGTCCTATGGTTCATCTGCTGGCTGGGAAGGGTGGCTTTGGAGCACCCGAGAGTGGCAGGAACACAGATGTGAGGGGTGATGATGAACAAAGGTGTGACAAGGCTCGAATTAATTCCTCTCACTCTTTTGTTCCCTTCTCTAGGAAGCTGCTGGAAGAATGCTGTGACCCTGGGCAGCTCTTTGCTATGACGAAGATGAATTCCCCCATGGGAAAGAACCTCTGGTTTGATGGGGAATTTTTATATTCTGTCACAATTGACAATGCAACTTACTCTCTCTTCCCACAGGTTAGTAACCATGTTTTATTTTCATTTTAAGTATTAAAATACTAAATGGTAACATGATACAAATGAGTATAAATAGGCTGAAGGGTCAACAAGAAATTATGTCTTCATTTCTCAATACCAAACAGCATCTGCTTTTTTACTTCCACATTCTGAAAATTTTGTTTGCATGAATGTTAATACTTCCCTGGCTGCTTTTGGGAGGTACACAAGGGATGAAATTGGATCACCTGTCTTGATTTTTAAAAGATTTGGTTCTGGCTATTTTAAGAGGGTGATTTCTGCATTTCAGTTGGGGATTGCAGTCACTGGGAGCTTGATCACTCACTCACAGCTGCTTCAGTTCAGATCTGTGTAGCCAAGATGGGACAGTACTTGGAGTGAAGGTGTCCCAAGTCACTTCCAAGTTAATGAAGTTAATTGATGGCAAACAATGTAAGCCCAATAAGAGAAGCCAGCAGCTTGACTTTGTTGATTCTTGCTGTGTTTTTGAATGTTGGAAGTGGTTGGTTATTAATGTCTATCAAAGGTGCTTTGGGTTAAGTGCAGGGTTTTTGAATGCTGGAAATTTGTAATACTGATGTAGGCTGCTTCTTATATTTTTAATTAATACAGGAACTGATGCTAAATAGTGAGTTTGTTATATAGAATTTTGTATTTTATATATTTTTTGTATACAAAAATTACAAAATTTTTTACAAAAAAAATACAAATATTTTATGTGGCTACACACTTAAAGAAAGCTGAACTTCTGGCTGTATTAATTGATTTACCTGCTACTTTAATCTGTCAGATTCAAGGTATATGCATTTATTCAGCCTCCCAGTGTTGAGTCATTGACACAGAGCTTCTTATTTGTTGCTGTTTCACTTAAATGTGTAGCAGAGTTTTCACTTGTTAACTTCATCCTGCAAATGAAGCATCAAAGAAGTTTTAGGGTTTTTTTTAAAATTAGTTTTTAGATCTCAAAAACAGAGTTATTACTTTGAATGAATTTCTTTTACTGGAGGAGGAGTGAGGGGAAGCTGCAGTGTGGGACAGAGGAGATGGCTCCATCCACATTGCTGGGCTTGAGCAATTTGGTGATTGCAGAAGATTTCTCAGTCCTGAACCAGTGACTAACTTATAGAATAAAATAACTCAAAACTAAATTGGGAACTTGCTGTATTTCATGTTATACAGAAATAAGTGTGTCCAAAATTAACATGTAAAATGTCACTGATTTCTGAATGTGAGCAACACAAAATAGAATAGTTATGCTTCTGAGCAATCTGTAGATAAAATTCTTACAGCTGGGTCAACATTTTCTGACAGAGTGCTTTTCCACTAAAATGCTATTTCATGAAAATAGAAATTTAGTATTAGTTCATTAGTTTTTCAATTTTTCTATGAAGTGAAAAGGTTAAAAGGTTTTGGTGGTGTTCTGACATTTCATTTTACCTTTTTTTTGGAATGCAATACTTCAGCTGTTGGGGTTTCTTTTTATCTGCTCTGTTGGTGCCTCTTTTTCCCTCAGACTTTGAGTGATTATATTACTCCTTTTATTTTTTCAATTTTTTGACCCACCAAGGGAGAAATTTGCAAAAGAGAAAAGCTTTTATGTGGAAACAGTCATTGAGTGCTCCATTTCCATCTATGAGGACAAAATCTGACGTTGCAGCGTTTTGCATGAACCAGCTGCTGGAAGCTCTTAGGCTATCCCTCCTTTTACCCCTTGATCTCAAGAATTCATTTTTTTGGAAGCAGAAAGGAGATATTGCATTGACTGCACCATCTTTCCCCTCCTGTGGAGAAACTGATCAATAGTGAGCAGTCAGGAGAAGCCAGGCTGGCCACTAAAGGTCATGGATAACCTGTAAATGTATCTTGTCACCACCGTGGACCTTTGTTACACACAGACCTGTGTGTTGGTGAGTGTCCAGGAGCTGCTACTTGCACTGAGCTTCTCATGAATAGTTATCACAAATGGTGTTGGAGAAATCCAAAGGAAATATATCTGCCAGCCACAAAAAAAACCCTGGGAAATGTGGCATCTGTTTCTGGGTACTTTGTGATCAAGAGAAAGATGATATTTTCCAAATTACATATATAATATAAATATTTGTTTAAAGTTTAAATTACAACCAATAATAAAAAGGCAGAGAAAAAGTTGCTGTAGTTGTAAATGTAAAATGGAGACATTCTCTGACATTTTCTGGATTTTCTGAATGGTGTATTGGGTAATAGTGAATTATTTTATGATTGTACTCTGTGATTTGTGCTTTTCATTCAGGCTACCTGTTAAATTTTGGGAGCTAATTTGGTTTTTTTTTGGTTGCTCACAACATCTTTCATTTAGCCAGAGCTCTTGTGTCCTTCTGCTGTTGCTGTTTCAAAGCAAATTCCCTGCTCTTACAGTTATAGCCTGCAGCAAGTAGAATAATCTGTAATTATTTCAGGAAAAAAAAATTCAGATTGGAAAAGGGAGGTTGGTGTAGAGTCTGCAGGCTTTTTCCCTTATTGCATGGTGAGAATAACAGGAAAAACATCCCGAGGAAGGAAATGGCACTTTGCTTCCAGCAAAAGGTGAGGTGGAGGAGCAGCAGGTTTTGGGGAAGGTTAGCTGGGAGCCAGCTGCTGTGCAGACCCAGGGTGGAATGTGGAGCTACAGCTGTGTAAAGAAAGTGAACCCCTCTAGGAGGACAATGTTACCTTCCTTAGGACAACACTCTGTTTTGTTGGACTGATTTTAGACCCAGGTGATCCAAAAGTTGTGTGTAAAATGGGAAATTGCCTGAAGCAGAGTGGGCTGGGATCTGATGGATGGGCTGCAGTGTTGCCAGGAGGCAGGAAATTACAGCCTTTGCTGTTGATTTTGGACATGCTCTGTTAATTTTTTGCTAGCAGTGTACTCTGTTCTCAGTAATGCTCTGTAATTAATAACTGTTTGGAGAAATGCAGTGAAATATTGGCTGTCATTTGGGATTTTTTTTTTTGATGTCTTGGATATGAACATAAATTTTAGGTCTAGAAACATTCTATTAAGCAGCTTTTATTTCTATTTCCATTAATTCTGCTGTCTAAATAGTACCTCCCTGTCTGCCTTTGAGTTGTAGTTATTGGAAATGTGGAAGACATTGTATATTAATAGGTGATGAGGTATTTAAATACTGTGAAATAAAAGTTGTGTTTTGGGAAAGCAACTAATATATTTTTAATTATTCAAGTAATTGTATTATACAGTGCTTTTCATAAAGTAGGAGATGAAGTACTGTCTGTAAAGACCTGACAAACTGTGCTCTTTTGGAGCATGAGTCTTCCCTTCAGTCCTGGATAATCTGTAGCCATTGGCATCAGGCTGACCAAAACAAAAATGTGGCTTAATATTTAGTTAAGAGAAACGCCTGCCTTCACTATGATTGCATCCTGACTAATTAAGAACTGTGTAATTGGACCAATTTGTGTGGCGTGTTAGGAAAGCTATAATAGAGCATCCTCTACTCTGGCTAGTCAGTTAGGGCAGAGCCACAGTCTTTCTGAAACTGCTCTGTAGAGACAAGATGCAAACATTACCTGATGGTGAAAATCAAATTTATGCTAAAAAACTTGAGCTGGAATGTGTTTAGTTTGAAGTAATTAAATAAAGGGTGGGCAACATGCCCTTGCTGAAGTGAGTTGAGACAGACCAAGGAGTTGCTTTCTGTCCCCTGTTGATGTGGGCTTTGGTCACCCTGGGCTTGCTGAACATCTCCAGCCAAGCAGCTCAGCCAGGCTGTCTTGGGCGAGCCCGGATTTTGTGGATTTTATCAGCAATAATGCACGTGCCAAACGGGTTTTGTCCCAGTCGGTGCAAACACGTAAATAGATGCTGACCTTTCCAAAGGTAACAGAGAGAAAGGGAAGGACTGGATCTGGCTGCAAAGGGTGTGTTTGCCTGCAGGCAGAGAGAGGGTTGGCTGCCCTGGCTCAACCTTTGTGTTTCAAATCCACAGTGACTGAGCATCCATCACCCTCTTTCCTAGGTAATAAAGAGCTCGTGTTTCTACTCATTGGCTGCACCACTGAAACCTTCTCCCTGAAGTGTCATTATTAGGGTACCTCCAGGTCACAACTACAAATGTTCTGCTGTGGGATTGCAAAGCACAGAGCAAAAAGGCTGAGCTCGAAGAGGAAGTGGGAAGTGCAAGCACAGA
Organism: Chaetops frenatus; assembly: GCA_013400775.1. Lineage (NCBI taxonomy): Eukaryota > Metazoa > Chordata > Aves > Passeriformes > Picathartidae > Chaetops > Chaetops frenatus. The sequence continues at coordinate 78,849 of VZTR01005737.1, read as the reverse complement.
GGGGCAGAGAGGCCCTGGGAGTTTTATGGGTTTTTTTGTCCAAGTTCATCTGCTTTGTGGTGACATAAACTTGCTGCTTTAGAAGCAGGAACTGCTGCAAGCAAAAAAACAATTAAAGGAAGTGGGCACAGATGAGAAGCTACAGGGACACCAGATTTGTGGTGGCTATAAGTGACTTCAGAGCATATGAGCTGCCTATCTGTGGGTGTAAAAATAGAAATAAGGGTGAGTTCTAGTCTGCCCAAAGGCAACATAGTTAGGTTTGCTATATTTGTTTTATTGAAATTTTGAGTAACTGATAAGATACTATAAGGAGATTGTTTCTCCATGCAGACGTTTTTCTGGCAGTCAACTTGTTTATATACCAAGACTTCCACCTACAGGTGCAGTGAAACCTTTGCTTCTTGAGAAAGCTTTATTCTTTCTATGCTGTCCACCTGTTGGCCTTTCATTTTATTTAGGAATTTGGTTATTGAAGTTCATCTTGTTCAGTTTAAAGATGTTTTACTGTATATGTGACTATATATTTGAATTATTCAGTGATCAGAGCACATGACATTAATTTTTTTTCTCTGCAGTAGTTGGCTTTTTTTGTAACATACTTCTTAAATTAGGCTTAATACCTGTACTGGCTTATTTGAGGCTTAGTTTTGGGTGCATTTTATGCCTGGCTCTTACCACCTGGCAAAAAAAATGAGTAGGAGTTTATGGAATATGACATACTTATATATTTCTATTCTTTGTGTTGTTATTTAGTTTCTTGATATGGCTCATGTAAATTTTACTAGAATATAGCAGGATACCAGATTATGTTCAGAAAATATTTATTGTGTAGCAGAGATGCAGCCCCCCCCTTCTTCTCCCAAGTATTCCTAAACACAGATGGAAGTGTGGCTTAATGGAGTCTGCAGGTTTGAACAAAGTCAGGGAAGGTTATACCACTGCTAAAGCTATTAAGAAGGGGTAGCAAGGTTACAAATCTTGTAGGAAGATTATATAGTGACTTTCAAGAGATCCTTTATGTGTTCTTGCCAAGGGGGGAGTGTAAGCCCAACTGTACATGTAATGAGAGCTCTGCTGCATTACAGTTCAGAAACTGACTTAATCTAGCCAGGCATTATTGATTTAGAGTCCTTATAACCTGATAGGATGTGGAAGGAAAGGGCTGTGGTTCTCTCCCAGAACTACTTTTATCACCTGAATGGTTCCCATGCAGCAGGCACTGGCTTCCAAATGACATTTTGGACATTGGGAAAAAAATGCAGCAGTTGTTTTCTTCCATCAGGATGCACTGGATCAATCCTGGATGTGCAGGTTGTTCAGACCAAGAATCCAGGCTGCTGCCTCCTTCCTGATCTACAAAGCTTATAGTCTTTTGGAGTCTTTAAGGAGAAACTTGACAATTAAATCTGTGCTGCTGATTATCTACTGGCCAGTAACTACCGGCCTGAGGTGACTTTGGAATGTGGTAGCCAAAGAGCCAAAGGGTTTGTCTGTAGTGACAGGCAAAGGCAAGGAAACTGAAAGTACTGGTGTGAACTGAGCCAACATATGACATTTAATGGCCTAGTGAATTTGGACTTGTGTAATATAACTGTGAATCCCAAGTGCAGGAAGAAATAGCTCTTTTCAGTGCAGAAATGGTGGCTTTTTTTCTTCTTCTTCTATAATTTCTTTTTTTAAAGACTGTCGTAGAGATTTCTGCCAGCCATGGGCATTTGGGGCTGGGGGGCAGTTGGCAGTGCCAGCCTGGGTACATTGTGGAGAAGAGCAATTTTCATAAAATCATACCTGACTTTGCAGCTAGTTTGAAGGAGGAATACTTCTGTCCAAGACCTTGGCTTAAGCTCACTGACTTTAGCCCAGTCCATCAGTCCCAGGGAGACTGCTGGAGGCATTTGCAGGATATTTTCCTGTAGGGTACGTAATTGCCAGCACTATTCTGCACACTTTCCTAGCTGAGCCCTTGATCTATAGGCTGAAAATTAGTTGTAAAATCCCGTGAGTGGGGTTAGGGCAGCATTTTGGGGAGGTGCCCAGGCCGGAGCGGGCGGGTGCCTGCAGGAGGCTGTGATCCTGTGCCGGGCCCGGCTCCCAGGCTGGAGCAGCCTGGCCTTGCAGGGCTGCACCCCGTGGAAGAGTGGCCCACGCCACAGCAGTTTTGGGAGGATTGTTTGCCCGCGGGAGGGACTCAGGTTGCAGCAGTTTTGGGAGGACTGCTGCTTGTGAGGTTGGAACCTGGAGAAGTTCAGGGAAGGGACCCCATGGCATAGCAGGGGAAGGACGCCTCTCCCTGAGCAGCAGCAGAAGAACTTGGGTGACAAACTGACCAAGACCTCCATGGCCTGTCCCCTGTGCTGTCAGTGGGAAGGAGGGAGGGGTTGGGGGAAGAAAAGGTGTCTTTAGGGCTTATTTTACTTCTCATTATCCTCCTCTGTTTTTGTTAGTAATAAATTCACTTTGTACCTCTAAGTTGAGCCTGTTTTGCCCTTGGAGTGTTTTTCTCCCAGTCCTTATCTCTCCTCATGAACCCTTCACTAATTTTTTTCTCTCCTCTGCCCAGCTGTGGCAGGGGAGGGTGAGAGAGAGACTTTTGTGGGTGCCTGGTGTTCGGTCAGTGTCACTGTGACACCGAGGCAGTGCTACACCGAAACACAAGGCACCATCAGTTCATGGTGGAATGGCAGTGGAACCTGTGCCAAGTCATTGTCTGGAGGGGATGCTCAGAGGTCACTGCCCTCTTGCCTCTGCCCTGTGTCTGGCAGCTCTGCCAGCATCACAGAAAGGTTTGGGTTGGAAGGGACCTTCACGATCATCTCACGCCTCATGGGCAGGGATGCCTTCCACTAGACCTGGTTGTTCAGAGCCCAGTCCAGCCTGGCCTTGAACACTGCCAGGGATGGGGCATCCACAGCTTCTCTGAGGATCCTGTTCCAGCATCTCACTGTGCTGATAGTAAAGAATTTCTTTTGAACGCCTAATCTAAGTCTACCGTCTTTCAGGTTTTTCAGAAATATTTATCTAATAATTTTTTACTGCTTGCTGATGATGGAAATTCCACAACCCACTAGGCTGTCCAATCTAGTAAGTTAATGCCCTTATGCACAAGATCTATTTGCTGACATCTAACTTGAAATTCCCCCCGGCTATAAGTTAAGAGGTGGTTTTTTCTCATCTTTTCCACATATGACTGCCATCAAGTCTCCCCACAGTCTTTTTCTCTAGGCTGAACAACCGCAAGTCTTTTAATCACATAATTGAGTTTTTTTAAACTTCTGAATGTTTTTGTTTTTCTAATGGTCTGTAAGGAAAATATGTGCCAGTTAACAGTGTGGTGCCCTCAGAAATGTATTCTCAGATTTATCCTTTGGAATGGTACAACACTTCAATACCAGATACTCCAAAGCAGAGCTTTATGTTGCCTTTCTGCTTGAACAAGCTTGTATTTAGTGTTGCTGATTATTCTATGCACAGTGTAGCTTGGTACTCTGGAGCAATGCTGCAAATTTAAGTGTTGGGACTGGGCTCAATAGGAGACAGTTTAGGTGAAAGAAGACAATAAATGCAAAGGCTACACAGATCTGTTCTGTGAATCCAGTATTATGCCAGTCAAAATGAGAAAGCCAGAGAAATAATTCTTTTATGAGTATGATGCTCTTTATAACAATGCCCTAAGGCAGTTCACGGTCATTCACATTCAATGTATGGTGTTATTGCACAGATAAATCTATGCCTGGAGACCTCTGGAGAAAAATAAAATGAGAGTTTCTTCAGGTAGAGTTTGTGGGGAAGAAATATTGCAAAATCCCTTTTTGCCACACAATAAACAGAGATGCTGGACCAGTATTCCTTTTCCTTCACAACAAACAAACAAACAAAAAAATGAAAATAAGAGACTTGGAGATATTCAGGCCAGTAAATGAATACAGAAAGAACTGTGGTGGTGAAATGAGTAACAAAGTATGTGGTAAAATAGGGGAAGTGAAGCCTGGTTACTTCCAGCTGACTTTAGCACAGCCAGGATTTAGCCAACAGTATACTTTTGCTGAGGGCAATTCTGCTAAGGACTTATAATTTTGGTATTGTGGCTTCTTAGATAACAAATAATTACTTTTTTCCAGCCCCCAGTTTCTCAGCCTTTATTACCTATAGTTTTTATGTAATGAATGGGTTCTCTTTGTCCAGTCTGACTGAAGGAGGATTCCTTTGTGGCAAGGATGTGGACCTGTTGGAATGAGTCCAGAGGAAAAACACCAAAGCTGATTACAGGGATGGAGCAGCTCTGCTGTGAGGAAAAGGCAGGAGAATTGGAGAAGAGAAGGCTTTGGGGTGACTTAATTTTGGCCTTCCAGTACCTGAAGGGAGCCTACAGGAGGGATGGAGAGAGACTATTTACAAGGGCCTGGAGTGACAGAACAAGGGGGAATGGCTTCACACTGACTGAGAGTAGGTTTAGATGGGATATTAGGAAGAAATTCTTTACCAGGAGGGTGGTGAGGTACTGAAACAGTCAAGTTCTGCATATCCCATCCTTGGAACTATTTAAGGATGGGGTTCTGAGCAATCTGGTCTAGTGCATGGTGTCTCTGCCCACGGCACTGGGGTTGGAACTCGATAATCTTTAAGGTCCTTTCCAACCCAAACTATTCTCTGATTCTACGCTGTTTTCTGCAGCACAACTTGAGGGTTGATCAGATGCTATCATGTTCAGGTATGCATTTACACCAGATTGTTGTCATGGTGCAAGGTAGTCTGTATGTTTTGGGAATTTCAGATTGAATATCTGTTTGAGAATAGACCTTCTGAGAGATAAGGAAGTTGTACAGAAAACTTATACGGTGATAACGAGCAGTGTTGGTTTCTCTCTAAAGTTTGATATCTGCTCCCACTGAGCACTTACAAGGCTGAGTGCTTTTCTGAGACCTGCTGTGAAGCCTACAAAATAAATAACCAAGCAGACCAGAATCTCCTTTTTTGTGCTTTCAAAGGGTCTTGGTTCATCAGAGATAAAAACCGTAGAGGGAAAGTTAGAAAGTGTTCAGCATGGTTCTACTCCAATGTAAATTAGATCCTTCCTGCTTGCTTCATTATTAACGTTTTGATCCTGCAGGGAACCCCTCATTCACAGTAATTAGCTATGCAAGATATAATATGTGATTTTATTCTTTTAAATATAAGCTTTGGGCCCTTCTTTCCATTTTTCCTGCACTCTGAAGTTTGATATGCCAGTTACCTCCATGCAATATTACTCTTGCTAACTATATAAACTTGATTTTCACATGGATGTGGTGTGTAAAATGCATGTTAATAACTGTCCCTGCTATCATTTCTCTTTTATTTCCCTTTCCTGTGAGTACTGCTGGCTCTCTGCTTTATGGAACACTGCACTTGATTCTCTCTGTCAGCTCTAGTTGAGGGTAATCTTTGCCCAGGGTAAGATGACCTGAAAGGCCAACTTGACCTGGCAGGGACCTTAATATGATGGCTGGTACCCACTCTGGACTGGTGGTTCTGAGGAGAGTTGCAGTGAAGGGGATCTGGTGTAACAGCTCTGTCAAGTCATTTAATGCCCAGATATTTACAGATATGTGAGCTAGGAAAAATGCTACCTTTTTTATTCAGCAGAGCTGCTTCTTTCATATCCCACTTAGTTTTATCTTCCTGCTGATCTACATTTTCCTTCATTCAGAGCATCTCCAGCTGCAGAAAAGCAGTTTTGGTACATTCTGTATTTTCCTGATCTAAGCCACAGCTGCTTCTAGTCTTGTCCAGTAAAATTTAGTGGTGAAACAGGACCTCAGATGGCAAAGAGCGTGGTGGAGCCACTACCCTTGAGGTGTTCAGGAAACAACTGGATGTGGCACTCAGTGCCCTGGCTTAGTTGACAACTGGTGATGGCTCAAAGGTTGCACTTCACGACCTTGGAGGTCTTTTCCATCCTAAATGATTCTGTGGTTATATTTTTCCTTTACTCCCTCCCTTTGTTTCTGTGTGCTGCTTTGATCTTTTCAGATCACAAAAATACCCTGGTTCCATTCTCAGCATGCTGTGATGACATTTGTCTGTGGAAGTTTCAAGTTAATTTGATGTTATTTTAATGCTCTACAGATCAGGGTTTTGGAAGCCATATCAAATTATTTTGTTAAATGTCTCATTAGCGGGTCAGGTGTGGTTCATTTTTGAAATCTCCTTAAAACTTGAGTAAATATGGAAAATGTAAGTTGTGCAGGATTCCTGATTTGCAGCAGTCCAAGTCAGTCACTTCATAGCCCTTTCCCGTGTAAATTCAAGAAATATGTTAATGTCCTGTTGTACTTTCAAAGAAGCTAAATACAGTACAACTTGCAAAAATGTCAAAGGTATGCATTTGGCTTTGATGAGTATCCTTTCCACCAAAATTCATGGTCTTTCAAAAAGCATTTTCTCTGAAATTACACTTTCAGGGTATTTTTCCTTTCACTAACATATGTCTAACTACCACTTACTGGCAGTGTTTTTTCCAAATTCCTGTCAGAAAGAGTAAATTTGAAAAACATAGGTTTTACTTTAAAATTTGTCTTTTGATTGCCACGTCTTTATGTTTTGCCTTCAGTGGATGTCTGACTACTCGTTCGAGGGAGGAAAAAAGCTGTCTCTGCAAAAATGATGAGCTGAGTGAAAATGATTTTTTACTTTGCTGGTGTGTTAAGAGCAATTTATGTGGTACTTTGGTATTCTTCCCAGTCTTTTGGGACATGCATTAGTTTCATTTGGATGGAGGAGAGAAACTTTCATTTGAGGGAAGGAACAGAAAATAAAGCAGATGCAGTAAAGGCTGTGTTGTAGCCTTTAAGTTGTCTGGGGTTTGGAATTCTGTGCTTAGAGCAGCATGGAGAGGCTGCTGGGAGATCAGATCCCAAGCCAAATCCTGGTAACCCGTGAACAATCAAAACAGGAATTAAATGTACCACATATCCTGATTGCAATCAGAATGCTGAGAAATGCTAGCCTAAATTGTCCTCAATTTAAAATTCATACATAGAATATCTCAAATTTAAAATTCACTGTAGAAATTACAGATTTTTATGGAGAAAATAATTTTAATTTCTATCCTCGCGTCTGCTTGGGCTGTTAATTGAATGATTGAGCTTTACTCTTGTGCTTTAAGTTTTTTAAGGCACCGCTGTGGCTGTGAAAATGGATATAAATTACAACAGTGTTTAGAGAGAATGAATTTAGGGTTGTCCAATCAGCTGTGTATGCTATTTCTTCATCTGCTGGGTCAGCACTGAGCATTTACTCTTCCCATATACTTATTACAAAATCATGGCAGTATTTTTTCAGTCATTTATGGAATTTGTTGTTTTCTTTGTTTATTGCTTATTCCCAGACATTATGGTCTATAATTGCATTTTTGTTGCTATAGTCTCTGTAGATGTATGTGTGATACATATGAATATACAGTCACATCATTCAGCACTTTGGAAGTAGCTGAAAATATTCCATTTACCAAGGAAATCTCTGTCAAAAACTCTCCATGTTAGGGCTTGATATTTCTTCATCTGTACACATGCTTCATGTTAGGAATTACAGGGGGAGTTTTATTTGACTACAGTGTGAGCTTTTGCCTTAGAGATCTTGTCTTTCATAGCAACCTGTTCTACAGCTAAAACCCTTTTTATTCAGTCTTTCTGCCTGTGTGCCTTCATTTTTGGAATGCATTCCCATGTGTGGCAGCAGGGAGAAAGGGAGAAGTGCTGAGTGCTGGTGGCCTGAAGTCCTGCATCCTCCCTCCTATGCAATGCTCTTGGAAAGGGGATTTTTTCACCTCTTACTCACCCAATATACAGAGCTGTGTGGGGATATTCCCTGGGCTGCTCCCTGGCATGAGTGGCATTCATAGTGTCTGAGGCTTGAGAGGCCTAAGGGGAATGTTTCATCTCCACCCCTGGCTCTACAGAGTAGAGCTCCTGCTCTGAAACATGTGGGGTTTGTGCTGGTTCTGTAGTGGAATGAGCTCTGTGGGGAGCCCTGTTACATATCAGTTACTGCAAGTTCAGTGGAGCTCTTGCATTTCTTTGATGTATTGAATTTGGATGTCTGAATTTTAAATAGGAGTGGGAGAAGTGATTTAAACAAAATAGTGTAGCCTGTGACCCACCACATTGCCAAACTTGTTGTGGAAGACTTGCCCATTTTGGATTCTGATGTAGAATCACTTCTAATTTATCTTTAGCAAAGTGTTCTAAAACAACCTCCTCTTCACTGCAATATTTGGAGTGCAGAGTCTGCCAGTCAGTTGTATCTACAAGTGTCCTCTTCAGGCATAATGAAACCTTCATGAAAACTCTCACTGCTTAAGTGGAAGCTTTGCCACTAAACTATTTCGTGAATGAAAAATGCAGGCCATTAATTTATTAATATCTGTAAACTTTTAGTTAAATCTTGATTTGATTTATGAAAGATTACAAACTTCACAGGCCTCCAAGATTTTCATACAAAAGCTCAGTGAAACTCAGTAGTTCTGGTAAGGTTTCTCTTCGGGATTTAACTCTGAAATGAAACACCCAAATGTGCCATTTGCTTTGCTGACAAAAAGGAGAAGCTGAATGAAAAATAAGAGGATATGTAGGCTCTGGCAGTCCAAGACAGAGTCACATTTGTTTGTGGTGCAAAGATTACAGATCTATGTTGAAGGGTATGGAAATGTAAGTAAGACTACAAGGGGGATGCTGTTAAAAGGAATCTGTTTATTCTACTTGTCCTCTGCATATTCTAGAGTCACTAAAATCTTATTAACTGGGAAAAAAAAGGGCATGATATTGTTGCTAACTTGGTTGTTAGCAGAGGGAGGGTCTCATATCTACTGTTCCCAGGTGTCATGACTGGCATTGGCAGAGGACCAAGACAAAAATGGAAGGTCTAGGTGGTCCACTTGTGTAGAATATTTACTAGTGATACAAAAAAAAAAAAAAAAAAAGATCCTAATTTGGCTTTCTAATTACAGGTCATATTATAAGAGATATGGGGAAGAAGCATTTTCTCTAAGTGTGACTTTTTTTGGCTGGACACAATTGAGAAAGAATACGTTGTACAACATTCAAAAAGTCATTTTGCAGTCATTTTTGTCTGCGCTTTAAAGGCTATCTAGACATGCATGGAGAGCAACAACACTTGAATATCTCTCTTTAATTGACTTAGAGAGCTTTAAAAAAAATTAGAGATACTGTGGGAAGATGAAACCAGAGGAAGCAGTTATATGTAGTGACAGGGCAGGGGGAAATGGCTTCAAACTGAGAGAGAGTAGGTTTACATTGGATATTAGGGAGAAAGTCTTCACTCTCAGGGTGGGAAGGCACTGGCACAGGTTGCCCTGTGTGGATGCCCCATGTCTGGAAGTGTTCAAAGCCAGTTTGGACAGGGCTCTGAGCAACCTGGTCTAGTGAAAGGTGTTGAAACAAGATGACCTTTAAAGTCTCAGCCCACACCATTCTATGTTTTTATCTATCTCCTACCAAAAGCTAACAACCAATCTGTGCTGTCTTTTTCCATGTGATTTGTCACGTGAATAAAGAAAGCTAACAGAAAATTTAGGGGCTTAATATTGGGGAGTATCAAAATCAGATAACTCAGTTTTCAAAAGGTGAAAGATCATAACAATTCTTGTATGACATGTCTTAGTAATGGGATGAAAGCTAAAGCAGCAGAGTGAGTATAAGAAGCAGAATGGAGTAATTTTCTCAGCCAGAGAAACAAGTCTGGCAAGGATATGCTTTTGGAGATGCTGCATGGAAGCTGCAGTCATTATGTTTGAGTGTTAGTGTTATATGTGAGCAAGTACTGAGAGTAGGTTCAGCATGAGCCTAATTAACAACCTCTCATCCCTACTGGGGACTCGGATATTCCCTGCTGGCACACTCCAACTTATTTGCTCTTTTACCCCATCCTCTTCCAGGTCACAAGGCTCAAATGTTTGCTGATAGGAAACTGTCCCTCCTCAGCCTAGCCATTAAACTGGGGCTGAAGTGGGCCCCAAAAACAAAGTGGCAGGAAAGGCTCTAGGCTCCAGTAGCTTGCTGTTGTGTAGTGCTTATTACTCAGGGAGTATTCAATCCAGTGTGTTCCCATTGTGTTAATAGCTTCCTGCTGCTTTGGACCTTCATTAGTTTACCCTGGATTTGCATTAAATTTGGGAATTGCTTTAAGTGAAAAATAAAATTTGTTTTAGCTTGATAGGAAGCTCAAAACCTACTTGCTGCGTCTGACAATATCTTAAAAAATAACAAAGTAGTATGATGTCCTAGCAGCTACTGTGATTTCACAGAACCACAGAATCACTGAGGTTGGAAGAGACCTCCAAGGTCACCAAGTCCCATCTTTGAGCAATCACCACCTTATCAATTAAAGCATAGCACTGAGTGCCGTGTCCAGTCACTTCTTGAACACCTCCAGGGATGGTGGCTCCACCACCTCCCTGGGCAGCCCATTCCAGTGCTTAACCACCTTCCAGTGGAGAGATTCTTTCTGAAACTTTATTTCCATGGTTGCTTGTTCAGCTGGCAGAAGAGAGTTGCAGTTTATTGAAACTTTTCACTGTCTTCTCCAAATTGCAACCTCGAACAGAGGGTGGCACATCATTTGTTTTAGCTTTTTTCCTCAGGGAATGTAATTACACCTGGCAGAGGATGGCAGGGAGAGCTGGGGGGCCCCAGTGGATTCCAGAGCTGTCCAGGGTCCTGACATGTGAGAATCAGCATGTAGTGACCAGGTGGCCCTGCCTGGAGCAGGAGGTGGGCTGGATTATGTGAACTCTGTGATGCTAAAAGCAAGGGAAGCACCGAGTCAGTAAGGAAAGGCCTTTGTGTGAAATTTGTTTTCAGATCCTAATGCGTAACTGTGCTGTCTTGGTCTTAGGCTGGGTTGGGTCCCTGAGGCCTGGCCTCCTGTTTGGCTGCTCTCTCAGTAGAGGAGTGAGCCCCAAAAGTACTTTCACAAAATGACAGAATCATTTAGGCTGGAAAAGACCTCTGGGATCATCAATTCCAATCTTTGAGTGATTTTCACCTTGTCAACTAGACCAGAGTCCTGAGTGCCACATCCAGGTGTCTCTTGAACACTTCTAAGGATGGTGATTCCACCACCACCTGGGCAGCCCATTCCAGTGCCTGACAAACCCTTCAGTGAAGAAATTCATCCTGATGTCCAGCCTTGCCTGGCCCAGCTTGAGGCCACTTCCTTTTGTCCCATTGCTTATTTCCTGGGAGAAGAGCCCAACCCCCACCTGGCTGCAACCTGTTTTCAGGTACTTGTAGAGAGTGATAAGGTCTCCCCTGAGCCTCCTTTTCTCCAGGCTAAACAACCCCAGCTGCCTCAGCTGTTCCTCACAGGACTTCTGCTCCAGAACCTTCCCCAACTCTGTTGCTCTTCTCTGGACAAGGCTTCATGTAAGCTTGCAACAAATGACATTTTCTGATTACTTTTTAGGGAAGCTATACCCTTATGTAATGTAATGACACTTTTCAACCATTCTAATCTTATGTTGCTAAATGTTTTATTATTGATGTAGAAGTGACTGTTGTTTATTCAAATCAGTCATGGTAAGTTATTAATGAATTATTCTCATGCCTCTATGTGAAAATACTTTTTAAGGAGTTTTGTTTCCATTACCAGAAAAAATAAATAGCTAATGGAAACTTCATTGGTTCTGTAATTGCAGTAGTTATTCCCCTTAACCTCCTTGGCCTTCTAGATTTCTGTTTTCATAATCTTTAGACATGACATTACATGGCACTGCACTTCCCTCTAATTGCTTCCTTTTTTAAACACAGCTTTTTAAACACATTGGTAGTCATACATTATATGTAAATCCTTTGATGCTGCTGACCTCCTTTCTGACTTTCCAGCAAGGGCTTTTAACCTTGGCTCTACTGCTCTGCAGAAAGACTGCCCTGAAGAATGTGTTCTAAATGTAGACCTGTACCATTGCTTAATGTGCAGTCCTTGAAATTATTTGTGTTGTTTTCTTTGTGTGCTGCTATTTCAAGTCTTTTGTGTCAGCTTTTCATGTCTTGTTAGTTACATGAGCCAGATCATGTGCCATAGTTTTCTGCATGAAGGATAGACTAAAGGTATAAGATGCAGATTGACAAGTTGATAACTAATACTCATATGTGTTGTAAAATTTGTAATTTTGAAAGTCTGAAATTTGTCTTAAAAGTTATGTTTTGCCTCCTTATCTATAAGGTAAGAGAAACTTTCTTAAGAGGCTTAATTTTTCTCATTAATAGAGGAGAAAATAATGGAAGTGTGCAAGTTTTAAACAACATAAGCAGTGTTTCCACACTGCTGAGAAACCAATCTCAGTGTTTAAACTCTGCTCAAACTCTAATTGCAAATTCCTGGACAGCTCAATCCTTGTTACTTTTCTGTGATGTCTTTTTAACCAGTGAATCTCAAAAGGTGTCAATGATTATCTGAACTATTCAGAGGTAAAGGAAAGGCAAGGATCACTTGTTGATGAGAGGATCTTTTCCTGGTAGAGGTTCATTGTCTAATACCCTGTCAAAATGGAAGTGTGTTGCTACTTTGATACCTCCCATGATAACTAAATCCATATTTTGATGTCTACATAAGTTGATTAATTGCTTTTGCTGTAGCTGCTTATTCATATCAATGGAATCAGGAATTTGGAGATCCATTCCTTTCTATAAGTTTTATTGTGCTTTTTACAAGTAGGATTAAAAGCCCTTTTTATTTTTTATGAGCTGAAACTAGCCTTATTTATTGCATATACTTTGTCTTGCTAATAACATTTTGAAGAACATGAAATTGTTGATAAATCCTCTGTAAAACTAGGAAAAGTAAACAGTACCCCTTACTGAGCAATAGCTGGTCTTGCAAAATTTCCAGATATGTTCTATGCTGACTATGTGTTGTCCCACACTGCCACAAGAGAACAATTCAACATTCTTTACTTATTCCTACACCAGACATAAGTAAACAGATACCCTGCAATTTTCCCTATTGTCTTTTGGTTTCTGTTTGCTACTCAAACTGTGCATCTTGAAATCCTCAAGGGAGAAAGTACAGGTGGAGTTGGAGGACTATGTCACTTGGCAGTCATATTATTTGTTTTTGTTTTCATTTCTCTACCTGGAATGTAACAGCTATTTACTTTAACAAAGGCTTTTGTGCATGAGAGTTAGAGTGTGCCTACAGAGAGTAACTTCCTCAGCCAGGTTATTGTGCACTGCAAGGCAGGAGATTAACTGCCTTGAAGTTTATATTGTGTTTTCTCAGACCTGCAGAAAAACTGATTCAACTGTCATAACTACTCGTGTTGTTTAATAGCTTTGCATGACATCAAAAAAGTAGTTTTCCCCCAGAAGTGATGATTTGTGTTCACCCTTGTTTCCATGAAACACACAGTCAAAACTTGAAAAGGTTTTGGTGCACTTTTTTTGGCTTAAGCTTTAGAGCATTTTATTAATGTGGCCCTGGTGTTTGCAGGTTGATACACAGCTTTTTATTTTCTGCTCAGATTTCAAGCAGATTAAGAAACAGAGAAATAAGTGCTGGAATACCTGCTGTTCCTACATGTCTTTCTGCCACCTAGTGCCAGTGATCTGGGTGTTTGTGTAAATACTGGCCAGTGCCTGCATTTAACCTGAGTCAGCTGAAGTGTAAGAGGGAGGCTGTTGTGTACCTGCCTCCTAAGGTGCATAAGAACAGCAGGGCTGACAATCCCACACAGAGGATGGGGGTGTCCTCTGAGCCTCCTGGGGGGAAAAGGAAGGATTTGCTGAGTGTTCCTGTGGATGTTGGAAGAGTTTAGTGATTTGTTCTATGACTCGAGGTTTAGCCTTAACAGTAAATGGGGGGAAGAAAAATTAGAATGATAAGCAAGAGATATAGGTAGCAAATAAGGGTTTGATTATTGAAAAATGAGTGTAATCTGAAACTAATGTGTGTTGATGCTATTGTTTGTTAAAATGTTGAAATTGTGTATATTTACAGAATTTGTTGGTTCCCACCATGCTCCCTACTTTGAACAAACTAAAATAAAAAATAGAACTACCTCACCTTGGTGTGGGAATTTTCTGTACACACCAGGTAGCAAGCCTGTGTTCAGGATAACAGAAGGACAAGCATTTCAAAACTTCATTAGCTTCTGGAAACAAAAGTATATATGCAAACAAGAACTGATATTATCATCTCTGAGCAGGACAAGAAATAAGCCTCCCTTGAAGGACATCAAGTCACAAGCAATATTAAAGGCTGTTTGCAACTCAGAGAATTTGGAAGCATTTAGTAACTGCTCAATGTCTATTTGGGGGGTCTAGGGGCACAGAATTTATGTGACAATGCCCACTACTCTAAAAAGCAAGAGTATTTGTGGTTTGGCACAGGCTTTGTATAATCAGCTGTTTTGAAAGGAGCTTTGATGTATCTTGAATAAGAAAGGTACTGTTATTTATAGAACATATCTAGTCTACATTTCCTCTGCTTCCCACTCCCCCCCTTTACAGAGAATGTGAGTTCTCATTTGATCAGAGTCACCTCAGAGATGAGATGTCCTTTGAATCTCAAGATATGCTCCTGGTCCAGTAACTGCAAGTTAAAAAATGTTCTTGAGAAGGCAAACGCAGGACAAGAATTTGCTGCTTTTTCAATATTGCTCTGCTGTGCTATCAGTACATTCCTAATGGCCGTGTCTCAGGACACTAAAATTTACTTTTCTGCTTAAGCATATCTTAATCCAGAGTTAGTTTTTTCATTGAGAAGCAGGTTGTGACTTTATACAAGCTGAATATTTGCAGAGAAAGGTAAACAAAGCAAGTAAATCTAAGAAGAAGAGAAATAAGACAGCAGCAATAAGTTCTAAAAAATACAGAGTCTGTGCTGCAATGCTGGATCTGATTTCTGGACTATGTCCTGTATTGCAATGCCTGGTGAATAGATGATGCAATGTCAGATCTTGCTCTGGACGTGCAAGTGAGGCCACCCAGAGAGAGAATTGTTCTGTGATGCTGCATCCTCTCTCCCTGGCATCTGTGTTTTCTGAGGCTTGTGCAGTAACTCCTGTCTCTGCTGCAAAGTCAGGCTCTCACAGGTTTGATAAATAAAAATCCCTGCACAATTTTTTTGCTTGAGGAGAATATTAACTCTTGTAGACAAATCATGTTCTGTAACTGAATCACACTGCTTTAAATTCACATCTCTTTGCCACCTTTTTTTTTTTTTCATATGCTGGGCTGCTCTGAAGTGCTGTGTGCTGATTACAGGACTGCCCCAAGCTCACAAAAGGCTTGGGGCTGACAGGATCATGTCCCATCCATAGTTTTGAGATCCTCTGGAATGAGGACTATACAGATCTAATATATTCCTGTGTCTGGTGCATGGCATTCCATGACCTTGCACTTCTATGCCCTGTTAAGCAGCTATAAGAGCTCCTCAGCTAAAATGGTCCCATTCTAATTTTAATTTATGACAATACTAATCTGTAATCTATCTGGGCAAACTGGCTGTTTAGGGAGCTGCTGTCAAGCTCCAAGTATCTTTGCCTAAGGCTCTGGATTGACCTGTCCCAGCAACACAACCATGGAGAGAGCCATGGTGACTCCAGATTCCCAGTACACTTCTGTCATCACAGCATTCCCTGTTCCTTCCTTCCTTTCTTACCCAGAGGTGTCTTTTGTAAGTCAGCTCAGGAAGATCACTCTCATGGATTATTTTTTTCCTGTTTTCCTGGTTGTCTTGTTTCCCCTGTGTCCTTGCAGCTTGCCTGGAAGGCTTGTGAACTGCCTGACTTTGGTCAGTGTCTGCATCAGGACTTCAGTCAGTTTTGGTTTTGCAGAAAATCATCTTCTGTATCACGTTTGTTGCATCCTGGTTTGGGGAGTGGGGATCAGACTGGTTCTAAATGTACTTACCAGCTAATTTCTGTACTTTTTTTATTTTTCTTTTTCTTCACTCCTAATTCTCCTTTTTCTTTCTGTCACTTGTTGCCCTAACAGCTCCCTGGGTTCTCCAGGAGTGGCTGCTACAAAGATGTTTGTGTTCCCCTCTGTAAAACTGGTCTTGTTTTGTGTTGCTAGGCTACTCCCTTCCAGCTGCCACTGAAGAAATGCTCCGTGGTGGGAAATGGTGGGATCCTGAAAAAGAGTGGCTGCGGCAAACAAATAGATCAAGCAGATTTTGTCATGCGGTAAGACAGAAACCTTAATGACACATTGTCCTCGCTTCCCCCTGCCAAGCCTCAGACTTCCCAAAGCTGTTCAGCTGGGGATTAAACAAGCAATTTGAGTCAAAGTGTGAGGAGAGGCGAAAAAAAAAAGGAGTTTTTTTGGCTTGGTTCTGCAAAGGGATCTGGGGTGTGGGGACAATCTGCTGGTCAGTAAAGTTGTGACAGCTTGTGCAGTGTCTCAGGGAGGTGCTGAGGAGCTGCTTCTCTCATCAGTCATGCAGTGATAGCCAGGGGGCTCCATCCTGCTCTGTCCTCTGAAAATAAATGCCATCTATGCAACCCATGGAACTTAGAATGAGTAGGGGCTGATTTACAGGGCAAGGCTTGAGTTAGTACAAGCTAAAATCTTCCTGTGTTTTAATTCCCTCAAGACTGAGCTGTGGCTGACTGTCTGAGGAAAGGCCAAACCTCTTCCTCTGATGAGAGGTTTTTGTGATTCTTCACATTTCCTTTCCCTCCAGCCTTCCTTAGTTTAAAAGAACCTGTCAGGAGGGATGTTGATCCAGCTACTGCTTTTGTGATTAAATTTGGCACTTTCTAGGGCTGTGATCCTTAAGGAAGAAAGACAGAAATTAGTTCCTCCCTGATAAACATGAACAAGAGAAAGATTGTGGGGGAGAAACTGGAGGAATGCTTCAGAAGAGATGAGAATTGGAGTTACTTTGGGTTTCAGATGGATGCATAATGCACACCCACTATAACAAGTCTCCTTATTAGATCCTGATGCTTATTATAAAACCATACAAATTTGTTCTAAACCATTACTGTAATTTCTGGTTTGCACCTTAAAGACCAAAACTGCCATCTTTATCAAATGCCTGTTAAAGTAAAGGAATAGAACAAATTAAAGGCAAAGGGAGCATTTACAGAAGAGAAGAGAAGATGTAAAGCACAGAGGGAGAGAGCAGCACTCTGATTGCCATTACTGCAAAAGTCCTTAGGTGTTCCATAGACTAAATACAAGAAACTGCAGTGTATATGCCATGGTTATATTTTCTAGAAATTAAAATGCTTTAGGAGCAATCAGTTACAAAAATAACAGAAGTTTAAAAAAAAAAACCCAACCAAACAAAAAAAACCCAAAACAACCCCCCCTCCCAAAAAACCAAAAAAACCCAAAACAAAACACCACACAAAAAAACCAAACCAACAAACACCACCCCCCAAAAACCAACCAAACAAACAAAAAAACCAAAGCAAACAAACAAAAACCCCAAACAGAAAACAGCAGCTATTTTAGCTTGATCATAAAAACCCATTTCTCTGCAGGGAGGGTAAAACAACCATTATATGTACAGAGCTTGTTTTGGTTTAGAAATAAGTGATAGAGAGAAACCTGCAAAAATCCCAGTCATTGTCTGCAGGCTCGGTTGTATTAGTGATAATGAAATCATATTTATGGAAAATTTAGTTGGTCTTTTCTAAATCTTATTTCTATAATCTGAGAGCTGAGAGAGAAAGAGTACAATGGTGACTTCCATAATATTTTTCATTTTTTTGAAAAGAAATTAGTGTAATATCTTCAAAGTATTTCTACAGTGTGAAATATCCTGCCAGGTTTTGCCCTTGTTTGTTAATTCCCTTCAGATGACTTTTGATTTCACTTACGTGTATTCCCATAAGCTTGTGTGAGAAAAGATGGCTACAGTCATATGTTGTAATTACTAAGGTTATTTAATGAGTTTAAACTCATCTGGTTGCTGAGCATCTTCTACAAACACAGTTGTTCCAACACAGAGATGAAAAAAGCAGCAGTTTTAGGCCCTTAAGGCATAGCAAGCTGCATCTGCAATGAGAAAGGTGCATATGGTCTGCATGTTTAGGTATTGTGGTTATAATGGGATCTTTTTCTGATTTTCAAGTTTGTAATTCTTATTTCTAAGAAAATAAATTTATTTCCCCCCTCCCTGCTGGCTTATGCTTATTTTAAGAGAGGAATGTTGGGGAGTAGTCCTAAGCCATGTTTTTAACTCTATTTGTCATGTACTTACTTCTCAGTACCAGATATAACAGTAAGAGAATTAAAAATAGAGTTTCTTGGTATGAGTCTTGTGCTTCAGTGTGTTCCTCACCTGCAAAACACTCAGCACTCTGCTGACCTATCCAAGAAAATAATTGGGAAGGTCAGGCAAATGATTTCCTGCAGTTTCCTGGATACTCAGGCCATTTCTTAATGTTTCATGCACAGTAAGGTGGGAATCAGACTTACTGATTGAAAGGAATTAGATGTGTTTAAATAATGCATCTGCAACTGACTTATGAAAGAATTTTCATTATTTAGATGCTGAGATGATAAAAACTAGGGTGAGATCTTAGTCCTTCATAGTGATTTTAAATCAACCAAAAATGTTTCTGGAAAGGCATGCCCCATGAGCTTGTGTTTGTTCAAAGCAGAGAGCATTAAATTGTGATCTACCAGAGGTATTTATGCTACCTCTTACCCTAAGGCAAATCACCTATAAATCTTCCTTCACAAATATTTGTTTAACTTTTATTTTATTTTACTTTATTTTAAGGAACTCTTTCTAGTTAAGATTTTATCATTTGTTATGTCTGAGAATTAAAATTTCCCTCTGTTTCTAGTCTTGCTCTTTTTTTTTTTTTTTTATTTTTTTTAATAAATTATTGCAGTTTCTGAAACCTCTTACTTTGATTATTTTTTTCTGTCTTCCCTTGAAATTGTCTAGCTTCTCATAAATTGTGGTGGAGTGAACTAGAAGCTGTTTCCTGACTGAAATTCCAATACACTGTATACATATTAACAAATACAGTCAGAAAAAGGAGTTCCTGGAAATTTTGTGTTTCTTGGTGAATGTGATTTAATTCACCTATGTTCCATGTAGTAGGACATTGCTGTCCTTTTTCTTGCCATTTCTGGATGATGAGAAATTAAGATTTTGAGAGCGGGTATTTATATGCAGATAGAGGCTGATACAGCACCACTGTGGTTTTGGTTGGAGTTTTTTTGTGTTGTTGTTGTTTGATTGATTGATTTTGGTTTGTTTGGTTGGTTTTTTTGAGTTAATAAAAACCCCAAACCCCAACAACATAAACACCTAAAAGCCTTTCTCTGAAAAAAATTATGAATTCTGCTTGTCTCTCAGAATCATGGTTTCCTTTTTGCCACTTAAGCATTCCAAATACTGTTCATGTCTTCATTTTAAAGGAGAAATTTGAAATGAAAAATGTTTGGAGATCAGTTTTTAGTGTAATTTTTATGTCTTGAGTAGGTTTCTCCTGACTAATTTTTGGGCCAGTGCATAGGCTTGGATGCTGTTTGAATGTATCTTCATCTTTATCTCCTGCACCTTCCTCCTTCTCCTAGGTCTTTACAAGGGAGCTTTTAGGACTGTTCACTGTGTGGATGTTTCCATCTACTGCTTGGTTGTTTTTTTTNCCTACCCACCAGAACAAGATTGTGAGCAGAACTGAGACACACATTTTTAAAAAGCCACCTGATTTTTCTTCTCTGTGTTTTCTCTGTAAATTCCATAAGATAATGGCACCCCACAGTGTAATATTAAAAATGCCAATTATAATGCCTGCAATACCACAGGAGTGGTATTATCAATCTCTGGAGCCTGATACTGGTAAACAAGACAAAACAGACTGTGAACCAGAACTTTAAAAGAGTTTGGATTTTAAAAAAAAGTCCTTCTATAGACAGTAACATCTTCTTCCACAGCCTTTCAGCCTGTCAGAAATGTCAAATGTATGCCTTTGTTTTTGCTTAGCAGCTACACAGATCTCATCTCTGCAAAAGGTTTTATTTCCCTATTTCCCCACAGTCTGGTACAAAAATGCCTACAGGTGTGGTGCAGTGGGGAACAATTGTAGCCTGGTCCAGTAATACAGCATTTTTACATTTTCTGAAGCCTATCAGTCCTGAATGTCATTTAAAATCTTGACTGTCTTTGTGTGCAGGTGCAACCTTCCTCCTCTGTCCAGTGAATACAGCAAGGACGTCGGATCCAAAACCCAGCTGGTGACTGCAAATCCCAGTATAATTCAGAAAAGGTAGAGAGCAAATTTTTCCTTTTCTGGTTGGAGGTGGACAAAAAGAAAAATGCTTCATCTGTGTTATAGAAATTAGTGCATCAGGGTTGTGTTCTTAATAATCTGATCCTGGAAGGGGATCTGGAAGAGGTGAACTAGGCAATGGTTTGGTGTTAGGTGAAATAATTAAAGGCTAAACCTGTGATCTTTTCAGTATAAGCAGGGAAACTGAGGGAGGTATGGATTGATGGGTGCCCTGAACTACTCTGCTGGTCAGGCCAGCTGGCTGCTGCATCCCACAGTTAATGAAGATACTAATTTGGGTTTCTCTTTGTTTCAGCAGAGATAACCTCTTAGTCCTCACTGCCTTGGCATTATTTGTTTGATACTGACTTACAGAGTATTGGCAGGGTGTGATCATACAAGCTTTGCTTTCTTAGGAAACTGGGACAAATCTGTGTTGTTTATTAGAGTTGGTTGAAATTTTCCAAGTATCAGTCACTGATGAGAGTGTGGAAGAGGGAGTGGGGAAGAAAATGTCAGTGCTATCTCCCTGATTCTGTCTTCCTGAATTTTAGTTGCCATGTTCTTTGTTTATTGTCTGGAATGAGGTAGATTGTTCTCAGGCAGAACAAGATCTGGTAGTAACCTGCCATGTTCACTGAAAAACATGAGAAAAAATAAAATCCAAGGGGATGAGCAGGAAATGATTAGGCATATAGAAATGTATAATATGAGTACTGGGAGGTGAAGGAGTGTGAAAGGAAGCAAAGCAGGGAAATGAAATACATGGTAGAAAGCCAGGTGTTTTAAAAAGAAAGGCACCGGCTTGGAAATGGATGTTTCATGGTATTGAAATGCAATATTTTTCCTCTCTTTCAGGAATTGAAGGGTTCTCTAGTTTTGTGTGTGGAAGAGATGACAGTCTTTGACAGAGTAGAATAGGGAAGGGCAAGCAAGAGGGAAATGGAGTAATAATGATCTTCAAGAGCTGATTGCAGGTAGAGAGTATTTGAGTAGGAGAAAGCACAGAAATGCATGTGGGATGAGACCAAAGCAAACCAAGCAGAATTGGCAGGGGATGGCACCAGGTGTCAGGCAAAATCAGGGAGTTACTCAGGGCAGTGAATCTGAAGACAGG
Organism: Chaetops frenatus; assembly: GCA_013400775.1. Classification (NCBI taxonomy): domain Eukaryota; kingdom Metazoa; phylum Chordata; class Aves; order Passeriformes; family Picathartidae; genus Chaetops; species Chaetops frenatus. Next base: position 57,487 of record VZTR01005737.1, on the reverse strand, counting down.
GAATCTGAAAATCCTGTGATGTGTAGATGGCTAATTGATTTATGAAGTGGAATGAAATGGCAGAACATCCCATCAAGGAAAGATCAGTTTGGCCACGGCACATGGGATGAAATGAAGAGGAGCAATGTGAAACACAGCCTTTCAGAGGGTTTTGCAGTTTTCAAGGCAGAGGATTATTTAAATCAGGTGTATTTGTTTTGCACCCTCCCCTCCATCAAGTCTGGAGTAGAAAGCTGACTGTATTTACTATTTTTGAACAGAAAAGAAAAATAGTTTTAGTTATGCTTTGAGGAGACTGTGGAGCTACACTGGAGAGACCGTGGAGTTTTCCAGCAACAGGGGAAGGATGGAATGAGGAGATGGTTGGAGNGAATGCCACAGGGAACAAATTCATAGCACTGAAAATTGGCAGAAGCCTCCTTTGAGGCTTTGCTTCCTTTGCCTGGTCAGGAAGAAATGTTTTAATTTTTTTAAATAATTGACTGATGTTTCCTGTGCGCTGCCCAAAGTCATCATTTTATCTCCTGTGTGTTAAGTTAGAGTAGGGGAAAAAAGGTTATGTCTTGAAAGTTAAAATAGAAAAACAAGACTACTACTCTGTCATCACTCCTATGGAAAGAGGCTTTTTTAGGAACTAAGGTCCAGACTTTCATGAAATTCAAAGACACTCAGATTTGTGACTGATGTATCTGTTTCTAAGCTGTGAGTTAGCTAGCATCACATAATGGGATTATTCATTGTCATTCTTCCCCTCTCGTTCTTACTTGAAGTATGTTGATGTTGATGAGGTTTGACATCTCAATTATCTCTCAAGTATCTTATGGCAGGTTTAGTGAATCAGTCCTACAACACCATACATGGTTTCTAAAAGATTTACCCTTACCAGATAATTTATGGTGACGCATGTTGAGTAGGGCAAAGTTTTCATACCAGGGATGTGAAAGCAATTTTCTGTGTGATTCTAAAACCAGAATTAGTGCCTTTAGAAAATCAAATTGTTGGCAGTAGTTATTGCAGAGATACCACCATTTCCCTCTCAATTTAGCACCATAGGATGGAAGAGTCACAGTTTCCATCTAGGAGTACATTGACTTTAAAAATAACTTCTAAACATTGCTTTTTGCAAATTTAGAGATCAAGTTCCTACTCTGTTTTCAGCAGGAAATGTGACTGTGCAGG
>VZTR01005737.1:15591-55535 GCA_013400775.1 Chaetops frenatus | reverse complement strand
TGGGAGGTGAAGGAGTGTGAAAGGAAGCAAAGCAGGGAAATGAAATACATGGTAGAAAGCCAGGTGTTTTAAAAAGAAAGGCACCGGCTTGGAAATGGATGTTTCATGGTATTGAAATGCAATATTTTTCCTCTCTTTCAGGAATTGAAGGGTTCTCTAGTTTTGTGTGTGGAAGAGATGACAGTCTTTGACAGAGTAGAATAGGGAAGGGCAAGCAAGAGGGAAATGGAGTAATAATGATCTTCAAGAGCTGATTGCAGGTAGAGAGTATTTGAGTAGGAGAAAGCACAGAAATGCATGTGGGATGAGACCAAAGCAAACCAAGCAGAATTGGCAGGGGATGGCACCAGGTGTCAGGCAAAATCAGGGAGTTACTCAGGGCAGTGAATCTGAAGACAGGGAATCTGAAAATCCTGTGATGTGTAGATGGCTAATTGATTTATGAAGTGGAATGAAATGGCAGAACATCCCATCAAGGAAAGATCAGTTTGGCCACGGCACATGGGATGAAATGAAGAGGAGCAATGTGAAACACAGCCTTTCAGAGGGTTTTGCAGTTTTCAAGGCAGAGGATTATTTAAATCAGGTGTATTTGTTTTGCACCCTCCCCTCCATCAAGTCTGGAGTAGAAAGCTGACTGTATTTACTATTTTTGAACAGAAAGGAAAAATAGTTTTAGTTATGCTTTGAGGAGACTGTGGAGCTACACTGGAGAGACCGTGGAGTTTTCCAGCAACAGGGGAAGGATGGAATGAGGATATGGTTGGAGAAGCAGATGGAGAGAGCAAGGAGTGGAGGGGGATGGGAAGAGAGTAAGGAAAGAGAATTGTGATTAATGCCAGTTTCCAAAGTGAGTGGACAGTACCTGTGATGCCAGACCTTGGATGAGAGAGTATTGGGGAATGTATGTGCATGTGTATTGATTAGGGGGAGATACACAACCAGTGACGGAGAATGCCACAGGGAACAAATTCATAGCACTGAAAATTGGCAGAAGCCTCCTTTGAGGCTTTGCTTCCTTTGCCTGGTCAGGAAGGAATGTTTTAATTTTTTTAAATAATTGACTGATGTTTCCTGTGTACTGCCCAAAGTCATCATTTTATCTCCTGTGTGTTAAGTTAGAGTAGGGGAAAAAAGGTTATGTCTTGAAAGTTAAAATAGAAAAACAAGACTACTACTNTCTCTCAAGTATCTTATGGCAGGTTTAGTGAATCAGTCCTACAACACCATACATGGTTTCTAAAAGATTTACCCTTACCAGATAATTTATGGTGACGCATGTTGAGTAGGGCAAAGTTTTCATACCAGGGATGTGAAAGCAATTTTCTGTGTGATTCTAAAACCAGAATTAGTGCCTTTAGAAAATCAAATTGTTGGCAGTAGTTATTGCAGAGATACCACCATTTCCCTCTCAATTTAGCACCATAGGATGGAAGAGTCACAGTTTCCATCTAGGAGTACATTGACTTTAAAAATAACTTCTAAACATTGCTTTTTGCAAATTTAGAGATCAAGTTCCTACTCTGTTTTCAGCAGGAAATGTGACTGTGCAGGTAGTACAGTTTTCACTTGTGAAATATTTTGCTCCATTCTCATTTGGGTTTGAATGTCCTACCCTTTGCATGTCCTACCCATTTGGGTTTCAGGAATATCCTACCCTAACTTCAGTTAGTATAATACAGGAGAACTGACAATAGAGAGATTTTCCTAAGAGGATGTGTGATGACTGTCCCAGTTTCTTTTTTTGTCTAAAATTTTTCACAGGCATCTCTCTTCAGTTAACATTGGAACTCACAGTCCTTGACTCCTGTGTGAAACTCCTTTTTCCACTTTGCATTCAAAACTTAACCTTTCTGCCAAAGCCTGTCTTAAGGTTGCAGTCGGGATTGAAATGTTGTGTAAAGCTGCTCCTGGGGCCAAGGTGACCTCTCCCACCCTCTACCCCTGAGTATTGTTGTGGGTCTGCAATCCCACCTCTTTGATGTTTCCAGTTCATCCCCCTACCAACCTACTCAGCTTGGCTTCATCTGCAGGGAACAACTTTGTAGGCACAAGATTATATTATATTTGTCCTGGGTTTTATTTTCTTTCTAAGAGTTGCTGCTGTAAGTCCCTACTAGGAAAGAGGCAGTGCAGTAGCGAGACCTGTGATGTGCCTACAGCCATTCTTAAGACTGGGAAAAATCAACAAAGTTATGTCACTTACAGATGTTGTTTCCATATTCTGAACGCTTGTCTACAGCTGTGCAGAGGGACGAGTCAGTGAACATAAAAATGCTTAAGAGGCAGTGATGATTTTTGACCAATGGCATAAGATTTTTAACTATTTTTGACATGGCATAACTATTTTTGACCAATGAATGAATATTCAAAGAATATGCAAAATGACAACCTGGTCTAGTGGAAGGTGTCCCTGCCCATTGCAGTGGGGTTGGAAACAGATGACCTTTAAGGTCCCTTCCAACCTAAACCATTCTGTGATTCTTTAAAAATACATGTATTATTACATTTCTAATTAATTAATTCTATTACATTGTGGGAGGGTATTGATTCTTATGTGATAATTATTACTTCTGCTACTATTGGCAGGCCTTACTTACAAACAAGAGAGTATTTCTGCCTGGGTTTATGCCCAGAATAGCATTTCTAATTAGTAGCAGTGGTGAATTTGTACTGAGAATACTCTCAGCTGAATTTTTCAGTGCCCTGCCTGTTTCATACAGCAGGTTGGCATTGAGTAACACTGATATGAGGCACAGTGTAGAGCAGAGAGCTGAGCCTGTCACTGTTTCCATGGCAAAACTTCATCCTGTGGTTTAAAAGATTGTGGCTCATTTAAAACTTCAGTCAAGATTTCCTTCCTCATTCTGATCTCTTATCAGGTTCAGTCTCTGCTCTTGTACTGCCCAGTAATGAAGTATTGTAAATAGTAATGTAGACTTGAACCAGATGGTTGTATTTACTATCCAACTAAGAGGGAGTCATCTAATGTTGCCTTTTCCAACCCCGTTCCAGACAGAGACTGGCTAAACACTGTAGGTAGACTTTTAAATCCCCACATCTAAGCATGTAATTTGTAAAGTTCTTCTTACTCTCTGGAGATTTTGCTGAGATTACTTACCCAAGTCTTGGCAGTGCTGCAAATACACAATGAAAGCAGCTGCCACCTTGGCAGGTTTGGGTAGAAATCTTTTTTAAAGCTAAGCTTGAGGAGGATTCACAAAATCGTGGAATGGCATAAATTGTGAGGGATCCCTGGAGATCAGCCTCTGCTCAAGCACTGCCACCTAGTCCTGGCAGCCCATGTATTCCTTTAGAGATCTTTAGAGAAAACTTGAAATCTGGTCTATAGACATAATCATACTATAGACACACTTTTCTACTCACTCCCAATGACAATAGTAAAGGCTTTCAAAAAGAATAAAAGACAAAATAGAGTCATTAGATAAAATGATGAAACATGACTCAGTTTTCTTTCTATAAAGTTAATGAAAGTTCTCTTTACACTCTATGAGGTAAAAGGGTGTGATTTTTAGATTCATTAGACTAATTAAACTTGCTCTTGATATGATAAAGAGCTGCTTTTCAGATATTTCTGACCAATCTGTCCTACCTTCCATTATGGTTATGCCAGACTAATGTTTGGGAAAGAGGGCAATCCAAGAAGTAGCCAGATATGTATCCTGACAGTGGGCTTGTTGAGCAGTAGTACTGGGAAGAAAACAATACGAGTTAAGGCTCATTTTTTAAGAAAGCAATTGACTTATAAAACAACAACAAAAAAAGCCCTGCAGCAAAACACACCATTCTTTTATAGCAGTTGCAGTGATCAATTTTGTGAGACCTGGGCTTTGTACACAAGATACAAATTTACTCAAATATATATATCAGAGATTGCCAGTTAAATACAGTGAAGACCTGGCATCATGAACATCCTTCTGCAGCCTTTTGGCAAGGACTCAGCTGTGAAGTGCTCATAAGGTACTTTGCTGTTTCTTTTAGTGCAGTTTGCCAGAAGTTTTGAGCCATGCCAAGTGACAGAGGGGTTGCATGCCTAGACTGTGACCAGTGAGTGCAAGCTGTTCAGGCAGCTCTAACTGCAGCAGCCTCAGGAAAGAGGACATCCTAGGACATGGTGAAGGGACAGCTTTCAGAAGGGTGGCTCACTAATAGAGCCAGGCCTATGCTGTCACTGCTTTTCTGTGCATATCGTTTCACTTGTTGAGAAAAATTAGTTCGAACCTAGATTTTCCCTCTCTTTGTACTCTTGCTCACAAGAGATGAGAAGATTTCATTTTAAAATAGTTGCTGTAAATTCACCCTGAATTCTTGGGCAAATTAAGGAGAGGGGGGAAAAAAGGGTGGCTGAATAAAGAATTTTAAGGGTAAACTGTTTATAAGGTAGGAATTCATCAGCTATCTCCCATCTTGCAGCAGCTGTGGACTTTGAATGAGAACAGCTTGAATATGGAGTAATCAGTGCTCATATCAAACAGCTTACAAATTGCACAGCACAGGTCATTTTAACAATTAAATAATTTCCATGACTTTTTGTGTGCACATGAATCACTCAGTGGGCTTAGGATCACTTAGTACCCCTCCTAATAACTCTGGTCTTGGCTTATTTGCTCTTCCATATTCACTTAGCTCTGAGCCATGAGTTGATGCAGAAATTATCTGTGAGTGTCTTCTTGATAAATTATATTATATTATATTAAGCAGCATGCTTCATGCCATATAAGCCTTGATTCAAAGATCTGGCCAGATTAACCATGCAGGCACAGCTGGAGTTACAGATTATGGATAACATCCTCAGCTGGTATATTATATCAGTATAATTCTAGGGAAGCCAAGGGAGCTGCACTAATTCTCACCTTCTGAACAGCTGCAGTTCCTGCAATTGCTCTCTTTCTCTCAACTGCCAAAGCTTATGTTTGTGGCTTTGTGCTTCTCCAACAGAACTTAATTATATCTCTTGTGCCTGAATGGGGCAGAGTGCCCCATAAACAGTAAGCTTTGTTTTGAATCACTGAATGTTAGTGCTGGCAGCTGCCTTTGCCTTTCCTCAAAATTGAGGTGTGTGCAGCACTTCTGGAGGACCAGATTTAGGTCGCCTGTGAGGTGCTTGTATTTTTTACTATACACTTCATCTGTGATGGAAGTAGCCTAAGATTGCTTATTTAAATTAGCAATTCATAAGCCCATCTCATACCATAGCTGTTAATTAGAGACAGATTCCCCATTTCCTTTACCATTTAAATTATTTGCACTTGTGTCTGCTTTCCAGCTGTCCACAGTCAAACAACCAATTACAAATTGTTACAGAAATCTATTACATAAACAAGCCTGTACCTCTTAAAAAATCAGGTCAATAATTTCTAAATATTTTTCAGAAAAATAGGTGTTTTTCCCTAGTCCTTGGGAAAATTTTTATTACAAAAAACCTACACTCCAGCATTATGTGTGGTTTTAGCCAAATGTATTAAAAGGAGTAATCTGAACTGTCTTAGCCCTCCTCCAAAACCAATCCTCTGCAGGCTCTCAAAGACAGGAGAAGCTGCTTCACCTGGTGAACAATGTTTGCAGCTGCTGTATTGCACTCCAGAAAGCATCTTTGATAATTGTGTATGCATCTCAACATTTTGAATGGAAGGGCCCAGGAAAAATGTTGCCCAATTCCCATCAGTTAAGGTCAGCAAGCAGAAAAACTCTGAACCAAATCTTAGTAGCCTTTTATTCTCATTGTAGTGTTCTTTCTCCCAAATCAGTTACTCTGGATTTGCAATTACGTAATTAAAAGCAGAATTTGGGTGTGTTTTGTAGGAAAACTCAACTTACTAGGAACCAGAAGCTACTGGTTATTAGCTGAAATTGTAATTTCTTGGTTTTATTCAATTATGAAGTACAGAATGATTAAGACAGCCCTTCTGGCAACGGTTAACATTGACAGAAACCTTAGTGTTTCCAAAAGCCTCTCACTCTCAGTTCCTATGTATTTTCCAATGCCTATGCCTTTAAATTCATGTGATTTCTTTAGAGAGTGTGATTAGATATTTTTATGGTGGATAGCAGGGAAGGCTGCCTTATATTTTGCAACCTGACATTATGATGACTACCCATAAACCAGCAATGTGCTTTTGGCTACCAAAACACGAACGTTCCTTTCTCTAGGAATCAGCCAGTCAGTAACGTGTGGCAGCAGCAGTGTATTATAAAAAAAAGGACTCTGTTACCCCATTTTTAATTTCCTGCTGCTTCATTTTGCCTTTGCCAGGGGACACTTGGAGCTATTTGAGTATGAGGAAAAGCTCCTTTGCTTTTCCTTGGATGTAAATGCACAGCATGGGTGCAGTTTCACAGCTTCACTGGTAGTGAGAACAGTTTTACCTGGTGTTGTGGTTTAAAAAGTGATTTTTCCCTGTAAGGAACTTGACAGCTTCCTTCAGGCCTGAGAGAACCAATTAGCTGGCTAGTTCTAAGATGGACACTCTGTTTAGCCACTTAAGAAGCTGAATATGCCTCTGTGATTCACATTTAAGAAACAGAGCCCAGGAGAAATCACAACTCTCAGTGCACAGATGAAACTTAGACATCAATCCTCTCTCAAGTGAGAGAAAAGGAAGGAGTAAAGGCATGTGAAGAAACCAACATGGAGACCCTGAGGTCAGTGAGGAAGGAACCAAAAGCTCTGAGGGAGGAAAAAGAGGAGATGCTTTAAACTGAAATTCTTTTGTAAAGCCATGGTAATGGACTATTAGATATTAGACTATTCCTTGTAACTCATGAATGCAGTTGGGGGGAGGCAGCATTCTAACTGCAGCCTGAGCAAAGGCACCTGTGCTGAAGCAAGTAAATGTAGAAGTAGCTGTGGTCTAATGAGAAATTTGAACAGAGAGAAATAGAAAACCTTACCACAGAGATGAGAGAGAAGAGAACCCTTGCCCCAGGGATAGAAGAGAATTTTTGCTCCCAGAGATAAGAGAGGAGAACCCTTACCCCAGGGATAAAAGAAGAGAACCCTTGCTCCAGGAATAGAAGAAACCTTGCTTCCAAAGAGAGAGAATAGAAAATCCTTTGCTTTTCTACTAGAACAGCTCATCCTTAAAACAGTTCCCCATGAGACAGAGATGAGCCCTCAAAAGCAGTTGCAGGAAGAGCTGTGTGTCGAGGGAAGGGACTTTCACACTGCCAACAGATTTCCTTGATCATTCTAAGAGCTCCCTGGCATGGAATGAGAGAGAGAGCTTACAGTAAAGCTTTTTTTAAATCAGCAAAAGGAGGAAGTCGATCCTTGCATTGCACAACATCCATGCCAGCTAAAAATGGATCGGAAAAAGCTGTTTTAAATAGAAAGGGTTTTCTCCCCAGATAACCAAAAATGGTCTCTCATTCACAAAAAAGAAAATGTGATTTTTTTTTTTATTGCCCTGATAAGCTGGGACAAACATGATTTAGCATATTTTAGGACTGAAACAGGGCTCAAGGTCCTTGTTTATTTCCTTCTCTGTTACAAGCAGCCCTTTCTTCCCCCAGCCCTGGGCCAGAGTAAGAAGTCTGGTACCTTTAGGAGAGCCACAAAGAAAGAGATGGTGTGTCTGCCTTCCTTCTGGTGTAGACCTACCTCCAGGAAAGAAATATTTTATGTGATATTTCAATGATGAAGGTGAAAAGCATTAGAACTGCTTGGCCTTTACATACTCCCTTCTCCTTGGTCTTAGTGCAAACTAAATGAAAGAAGCTCTAGAAATGTGTGCTCAAGTGAACTTTGAGTAAAAGCTGTGGTTTGAAATCCCAAAGATGATTAAAGCTTATTTCCTCACTGCATTTGGACTCAGTTACAACAGTAGATTCTGGTTTCCTGTCAGGCATTGCTTTCTGCTTGGCTCCACAGGGAATAAGGCAATTCCCTGTTGTTCACGGAGGTATTGTTTCTAGCCAGGCAGCAAAATCACTTGGTGCCTTATTTTTTGGTAAAAGCCACCTGTGCATTACTCTGCTGTGGAGGATGTCAAAAATAAAAAAGGAAGTCTTGAAAAATGGTCTTGTGGAGACATCTGAGAGTTCATGTGACTGTTGGGAAGTGAGGAGGAAAGGCAATAGTAGATTGAGTGGGAAGGGGATAAGGAGCAATGCTGTGCAGTGCAGGTACTTGTGCCATGGTTTGACTCTGGCCAAACACCAGGCACCCACAAAGGTCACTCACCCTCCCCTGCCACAGCTGGGCAGAGGAGAGACAAATTTGATGAAGGGCCCTGGGATCCTGGAAATAAGGAAATAGGAGGCAGGTGGATGATGGAGCTGACTGTGCCACGTTGGGTCAGCAGGTGGCTGATAGGGACATTGGTGATCTCTGGGGTCTAGATTAATGTTCATTAAGAAGAGAGGGAAAGGATTTTCCTAACAGATGTTAGCAGAGCATGAAAACCCTGTTCCTTTGGGCAGAAATCATAGCCTGGAGAAGGCAATGGAAAGATTTTTGAAAGGTGTTTATATTTCTATATAAACCTTTGCCCTTCTCACCCTCTCATAAACTGAACTCAATCTGTGACTCCCTTGTGGTTTGCACATTGCTAGCTTTAAACATTTCTTTCCACATAATTGTCTTTAAATGTTTTATTGGGAATTTTCTCCTATTTTTAGGCTGCACCTCTCAAAGCATCCTTCCATGGCTTTGACCTCAGCCTGTTCCTGGGTGATCCATGTAGCCTTTGCATCTTTTTTGTCTCTGCATTTTGTTTGTCTTATTATCTTGCAATCCCAGCTTTGCAACGAAGGCATGATGAACAGTTTGAATAGTTGGCATCTGCTGGCTGATGTAAGTCCATGCAGCCACCTTGTTTCGTAACTTTCTCAAAGTACTACAAGGTAAAGATGATTTTCCAGTGCAATTTTTTTTTTCTTTTTCAGAGTGAGGGAAGTTAAACAGCTCAAGAAATGTGTTAACTATGAAAAGGCAAAAGGCTGGGCCATCTGCTAGGCAAGACATTTCCTTGGGGAATTATAAAATGGTCAGACACTCTCATACCTGGTCTTTGGCCACCTGCACTTGTGCTGTACAAGCAGACTTGCAGGTTGTGCTGATGGGGCTTTGTTTTTATCCACAATTGCAGCTGCAGTGTTTTCCCTGAACTGTGGGGAAAATGTTTTCATCATTCCAGTCGGTAGACATCTCCACACTTCTCCTTTCATTATGTATTTATAGGCCTCAGCATTTAAAGGCCAGGGAAGTTTTTTGAGTGGTCATCCTTTGGGGGTTGTGGTTTCTTGCACAGGGTTTAGCTGAGACTAGTGGACAGTTGTTGACTCCAAAAGGCTTGAAAAAGTCCCTCTTCCTTTCCTTTACTCCTTCCCCTGAGAGGGCATGTTTCAAAATGCTGCTGCTGGGGTAATTGTGCCCTAATTGAGGACAGTCCTGGAGTGACTCCACTGGAGTCAGACATGGCATCATCAGCGTTGCCCAGGCAGCAAGTTCCACCCATTGTTCCTGTTCCACACACACTTTCCTAGCCCCAAATCGGGTGTGTCACCACAGCCAGTGATCACCATCCTTCAACAGGAGGTGCAGCCCCCAGCACTTCAGGCACAGCACAGGGATTTGGATGTGGTCAGTGTCTGCACCTGCAGAAACAAAGCAGACTTTGCTTTATTATCAATGATTTTGTTGTCTAAGCAGCAGGTTCAGTGTAAGATCCTGGCATTAGAGAAGGGATTATTCCTTGCTTGCAAGCAGATTACTTGTCATAACATGTTCAGGGTGCTCTGCTGGTGCCTAATAGACCCATCTATCATCCCTTGAATTTACAAGGATAAATGCAGTCCCTTATGCTAAGGTGATATATATGATCTCAAAAGTGCATCTGGGATCTATATCAGGGTGATACTGAATTAATCTTTGTTAGCTTTAGAGAACTTCATCCCAGTGGGTTTCTTGCTATGATAATGATGCAGCTGGATTGTAAGTCCTCTTTCATCAAATAACAGCTTCCCTTCCAGACAATTCTTATCCTTTTTGATTTGGGCTGTGTGTTCCTATATGCTGAAGTCAACAGGAGCTCCTTTTGGGGCTCTTGGGGTTGGATCAGACCCTTTTGTTTGAAAGAAGTCTCTTTTCTTTGATGGCATCTGTTTCTAGACTGCATTGGCATTTTCAGTGTTTCACCAGCTGTTTATTTCTACTTGCATTTTAATGACTGCTTCTGGCTCTTTTCCCTTGCTCTCATTAGAGCTTTTTTTCTCCAGTTGAGCTGATGAGACATGGAGTTTATGCAGTGTTTTTTCACTTGGTGTCATTGCAGATACAATATACTTGGGAGGATGTATCTGGCTGGGTATGCCCTGTCACAGAGTCAGCATGAGTGGGCTGCCATCTGGGTTCAGCAGTTCAAGGGTTACCAGGACTGATTGCTTATTAACATTCCCTGTTTATACACTGCTCATCACAGATGTGATTTGCCCCAGCCACAGTATTAATACAGCAAAATCCACTTTTACAGGTGTTTTGAGTTTTGGGGTGCATTTTTCAGAAGAATAATTTATGCATTGAAAAATAAAATTTGCATTTTTTGTATTTTCAGAAGCATTTTACAAGTTCTTCTCAGGATAGTATTTTTTTCAATTAAAAAAGTTAGTTGATTTTTACTTTTTCCAAATGGTCTGCAATAGTGAGAACTCAAAGTCCAGAAACAAATATAAAATAGGTTCAAGTATATACACAAAAAAAAGTGTCAGTCAGATCCCAGGTCAGCAAGTGAATTTTTTATTGCAGAACATGATAAGAGCCCTCTCTGAGATGTAGTTTTTGGTGAAAAGTTGAATGACTGAAATTAGTTCTGGCTGATTTATTTGGGTATCATAGTCAATGGCACAGACCAATTTCCTGTTAAGTTCAGCCACTCTCTTTTTGAGGAAGTTTGTTTTAATCAGTTTTCAGCCATCTGGTCTGCAATATATTACAGGCAAGAACGTCTACAGAATTAGTTAATTAAATGATAAATATGCCACCATAATACTTAATTTCTACTCCCTGCCTCTTTTCTTTTTTGATTTTCTTTGGGTTTCTTTTTGCCTCTCTGCAAAGATGCTTTTTCAGTTCCTTATTTGAAAGAGTGAATAGTGAAAGGACAGTGGTTTTCAAGACAGAAGGAACAATTTGGTAGGTTAAAGCTGATCCACTGGAAATTCATCATCTTGGTTTCACCCTTTTTAGTTGATTTATTGGAAGAGGAAACAGAAACCTGCCAAAAGCTGTCATTGTGCTGAAAGAGAACCAAATGGTACTGCTGAAAGATAAAGCAGGATGGGACAAACCAAGCTGTCAGGATGTACAGTGCAATTCAAAAGGCCAGAGAATAACATGACTCTCATGGCAGAAAAATTGCCCCAGAATAAATAAAAAGTAAGGCCTGAATCTCTGCATCTTGTTTTAGTAGCAATTAAAAAATAATAACCATTTAAAGGAACTTTGAGAATAGGTGAAGATGGAAAAATAGACTGGAGAGATTTTATTTGCTTATGTAGCCAGTTCCTGACTTGTGGGTCACACAGAGAATTTTCCTAGGTGAAAAACCCTTAGCAAAATTCTGTCTTTTCAGCTTTTATTGATTTTTTTAGCTAATGTGTACTTCACTAATGACAGTCACTAATCTTTCATCAAACACACAAACAGCAGTGCAGATGCGTAAAAGTTTTATGGCACTGAAATATGAGGATTTGTGAAAGGAAAATGAGCAAGTAACTTTTTCCATTATGGTTGTAATAAGCTATTCTTACGTACCAGATTTCTTGTTAAGTTATGGCTTAGCTGTGAATGCTTGGGGATAATGTTCAAGAAATGTAAATAGGGAGCTTTTTATTGCAAATTGGTTTTTTAAGTTATTTGGGAGCTTTATTTAAAATATTGCTGCATATTTAAAAATGTTGAACGGGTAGCATAACTTTTCTAAATGTGGGTTTGAATATTGTGATCCTAGAATTTTATTTTTTTATCATCATTGGTTTTCAAACATGGCAATTAGGCTTTTTAATGAGGTTTTTATATGGAGGGAATGGCCTGCTAATCTATCACATTTATACCTGAAAACATAACATGCTCTCAAGTGTCAGAACATTCAAGGAGAAAGTTGAGGGCTTTTTTCCCAATTCAGGACAGTGAATCAGAAGGTGGCTACTTGAATCTTGCATGAGCTTTCCCGAAGGAAATAAAATCTGGGAGGATGACAAGCAGGATATTTTAAGTGGGAACTTGCAGGCATATGGAAATTGAAAGCATGTGAAAGCCTATAGCACTGTAGTCAGCATAAATTTAAAAATAAAGTAAAAAACTGTGGACAGTGCACATATTGTGCTGTAAAAAGTATTATACAATACTCCATCCCCTCCTGTGAGTGTGAGGAATAACATTACTGTGATCCTTCAAAGGAAGGCACTGAGTTGCTGTTCTTCCTTGGGTCCTTCCTGCCTGAGCTGACAGCCAGGTACAGCCCTGCTCTGCCCCATCCCCAGCCTGAGGTGGCCTCTCCCTGGCTTTTCTCCTGCAGGCAGTATCTGGAGCACTTGGGAATCCAGCTCTTCTGCTGCCTTCAAGGTCCTTTTGAATGGAAAGGGGACAATCAGTTTCTCAGCAGTATCACAGCACTGTGTCCCCAGCTGGTGTACGGGAAGGCTGTACAAAACCATTGTCCTGAAAATGGGAACTTGCACAGTTTCTTGCTGTTCTCTCAGGAAGAATTTTTAGAACAAGGTTTAGACAGTGAAGATGGTGTGGCTACACTCGGTTGTCTGTACATCTGACCTTGAAAGAAAAATGCTCTCTGCATCTGGGCTGAGCAAGACGTTTTTCTCCATGTCAAGAGTGTGAATTGTGAATCTACTTTTCTATTTTTCAGTACAGCCACAGGTAGTTGCTTAAGATCATCTATGAGCTTTTTATATAGCTAATATCATCGTAGTTTAGAGGCAAGAGGACACTGGTGATACCCCTGATTTCTTCCATTCATTTTATTTTTATTTTTTTCAGTATCTGACAGTCTAGCATTTGATTTTTTTATCCCAGATTTTGTGGTAGTTACAGGACATTACAAAGTATTTCAGGGCTGCTGGAAGCTCATAAAGAGCCTTCAGAAGTCAGCATCTCCTGACACTGCAGGATTTCCAAGGAGCTTTTTGCATCTTCTCTGTTCCTCCTTGGGTTCCCTTGTGGCATCTCAGCTCTGCCAGAACAGCAGTCCCTGACCCAGCCCGAGCAGAAACCCTAAACCCAGGTGATCCTTTGTTCCCTGACTGCTGGGTAAACCTCTGGTGCTCCATGCAAACGAACAATTGAAGTTAGATTGTGCTGAAAAAGATCCAACTGCTGGCCTTACCCAGGGGATCTGGGGAGGTTGGTTTATGCAGCTGAACTAGGTCATCATCTGCCCCATGTGTAGCTGGTGCTCCAGCACTTGGGAATGCAGAGGTGGCATTGGGAAAAACAAGCCAGGAATGAGATGATGTGTATTGGCTGAAGTGGTTCTGTGGACTGGCTTTGGGAAAGGAAATTCCTTAGGCACACCAGCATGCTCTCATGCAAAATGTTTTGCTTTTCACTGCACGCTCCTAGGCCCATTAAGCTGGGAATGGAATTGGGAATGGCTTCTGGAACACCAACACACAGGACTGTTTTTGCCAGAGATTGGTGCTCCATTTATTTTTCTCACTTCATGCTCCTGCATAGTTGCTGCCATCCCTCATTTTTCCTGGTACATTAAACCTGGTTCAGGAATGCAGGATAATTATGCTGAATGGATTGTCTCCATAGCCTTGTGCATCCAGATAATGTCACTGTATTTACTTGTATGTCCACAGTGTGCTTCTTGAATAATGCAGTGTGCTGAGGTGGTGCTGAGACTTTAAGTATCTGGCATATGATATCATTAGGACTGAGCTGTATCCTAATTTGATGAAAGGTGGTGTAAAACTACTGGTACCAGGGGAATTGTGTCAATTTAAAGGCTCCAGACAGGATCTTTATGATTGTATTTTTATTCGATGTCAAGGTATATTCAAACTAAAGGATTTGTCACATTTGACAGCGCTCCTTAGGTTGGTCGTTTTTAACAAAAATGCATAAGTGGGGGAAAGTAGAAAAAATAGTCTGATTTTAAGAACAAGACCAGTCTAAAGAGGACTTGGTATTCCAAGCAAAGTGCTGGATTTACTGGAGCATGTAAGGTTACTGCCTAGCTTGGTGAAGCAGCACAGCACTGTGCACTGTGGCTTGCTGGAGTAGCAGATTAAGGAAGGGAAATTCTGGCCCTGAGACAAATTCAGATAAATATATGTTCCTTGTTAAAAACTATATTTGTTTTCCAAATCATTATCTGGGTAATGCCTGTGGATAAAAACCTTAGCAAGAGCTTCCCAGTGTTGCACATTACCAGACAAATTATTGTGGCCCCAGTCTGTGAAAACATGGAGCTGGATTTCACCACTTGTGCTATTTGAATTGCTGCTTTAGGAATAGGTGTGCTGAGCTGCTGGGGATATAAAGGTCTGTCAGGCATCATCCCTGAATGATCATTCCAGTATCTGAAAGTCTTCTGGGAGTGTGACTGATTCCTCAAGGGGGAGTTTATGGCTGTGACTGTTCCAGTGATTCATGGCCAACCTCAGGTTCCTTGGAGCTGCTGACATTTATAGTTACTTTCAAACCTACAATTTGGACTCTTCTGGAAAATACTTTGGCCTTCTCTAATGTGTGTCTTTAAGGTATTCTCTTCCTTTGTCTGAGTTGTGCTGTAGACCCCAGGCTGTGCCTCCCTCCTCCTTCAAAAATACCTTTAGTCTGGTTTTTAGGTCCATATCTACATTTTTTTTTAGGTAATATGTTACTGCTGCTTCAGGGAGCCAAAGCACTAATGGTAGCTTTTGTTCCTATTTGATTAGTCCATAATACTTTGAAATAGGAGCTTCATCTGTGTTTATATCTTTGGTGTTTATTGTAATCACATAAAGCATGTGGAACTTATTTAGTATTAATATGATTGTCAGAAGTCCTCTGATAGAATTTCTAATGTAATTCAGGATTAAATGCTCTGAGCATTAAGGAAAAGCAGCTTATTTTTGTGCTGCCTGGATCTGAAAGAAGTGTCAATGCTGTCTTCTGGAGTCAAGCTCCATCCAGTTCTGACAATTCATCAGGATTTACCATTCCCTGAGGTAGGGAGCAAAAGGAAGAAAGGTATTTTTGCATAGTATTTCACATTGTGAGAAGGTGGGGCCACATCTGAGTTGTGGCATATTATATTAAAAGAAGAGCCATAGCATCTTTAGATGTGTGATAGGGGAAACTACCAACCACAATTATCAAGTTGCTCTGAAATAATATAAATATCTCTGCCACTGAAACTTCACTGGCATTTGGAAACTAAGAGAAATTGAGAATTGAATGTTCTGCTCCACTTTCTGCAGACAATGCATAGAAGGCTCTAAAGTACTCAATGGTTTTCAAAAGTATAATTTTGTCCTAGCAAATTGCACATCTTTCCTGCTACCTTAGAAAAAAAAAGTTTGCTTTTTTCTTTAAATGAAGTTAGTGAAGGGCAAAAAGGTGTAGGAACTAGAACTTGCACAGATATCAAACTAGCTGAAGATATTAGAAAAAGCTCCAGCATATTTCAGCTATCTGTACTTTGATTCTATTCTATTATTTTGGTCAAGAGTGTTGTAGCTATAGCAATTTAAATTGAGTACAGGCTGTACTAAGTGTTGAGGGGAAACCTTGGCAGTTTGATTGTGTCAAAAAGAAGTTTAAGTGGCATTCTCAGCCTTAAACACCAAGGAGCATCTTAGAAAATTCATCTGGATAATCTACCCAAAATAATGGGCTCTCCTAAGGGTATCATACTGGACAAAGTGCCAGGAGCATCTGTCAAGCCTTAAGAAAAGGTAACAGGAAGTTGACATCACTAAAGGACAGAGAAAAAGGAGATTAATGGAAACAGAGAAACATCCTACCAAAAGCTGGAGCCGTTTGCAGAGGAAATTGAATCTGTAATAAGCTCTGGCTGATTAAATATTTTATCTGTGTGGAAGGTAGAAAAAAAGTTTCCAAGACCAACTAATGGGAACAACTAGAGGGATGAAAACCTAGTGCTACAGCCTCTTTCCAGCAACCACATAAGCCAAAAAAAAGCAGAAAACACCCACCTCCACCTGCTGTGAGTGTATGGTTAGTTGATGGCCAACTATAAAAAACAGGAATAAAAGGGAGGTTGTGTGAATTATTTGTGTCTTTGTTCACTGTGGAAGACACTGAGATCATCCTTTGAGCCTATGGGGAGGCTCATCAGGCTGAGACTGAGATAATTTTAAGTGGATTTATGATATAGATACAGTATAGATGTGAATTTATAGGCAGAACTGGGTTCACCCATGAAAGAAGAGTAGTGTGTGTACTTCCTCCCTGAAAACTGCCTTGGTACTTGAAGACTGGAGGGTGTTAAAAATGGAATCAGTGTTTAAAAATAGTCCAAATTAAAAACAGCTCGAGTGTATCTGTAAGCCTGACATCTCTTCCAGCTGATTGGGTGGAGACTATAGTAGAAGATAGTATTAGTGAACACCTGTATAAATGGATGTGCTCTTGTAAAACTTTGGGGTTCTTTGAATAGGTGCATGTGGATATCCAGTAGATAGAGTATATTTGAATTTTTAAAAGGCTTTTGACAAAGGGATTGAGGCAATCATGAAGTAAGAAGGAAAATATTGGTAAAATAATTGGTTAGGAAGATGCAGAGGATAACAGATTAGGCAAATATTTGGAAGTAAGATTCACTGGGGTTACTGCATTGACAGTGTACATTTCAGTGTAGATTTCAGTATCAGAAAATCTGAGCTGAAAATACTTGGATGTGCAGTTGAAAATATACTGGTTTTGTTTTTAGTCTTCATTAAGGGTTTGTGTGTGAGTTGCAGAAGGGAAGGAAGGCTCTTTCAAAGACCCAGTGTGCAGCCATCAACACACCTGGAAGCCTTGAGGAGCATCTAATGCTTCCAGGCATGACTGAACAGTACCAAGATTGCTGTAAATTGATATTAAATGGAAGGAAAGTATTTCTGTTCTAAAGGTCTACAGCTGCAGTCCTTGGGCTGGTTTGAATTCTCCTGGCTTATTTCCAGAAATTTTACTAATGGTCTGAGCTTTTCTGTGCCAAGGACTGGAAGGGACTTCCTTGTCTGTCAAACACCTGTTTGTTTCTCTCTTTTTTCTATAATTTCAGCCTCATGTTTGGATCCAGAGCAATTTGCCACCTCCTCTGTTTATACTCAGGTGGCCACTATTTCATGGCTCAGTTGCAATGCTTGTCCCCTTAGGAGTGCAGGTCAGGTTGCCCAGTGGGAGCAGCTAACAGAAAAAATACAGAGATCTTCTTTTATGTATTTTAGAGTTGCGTGAATTTATTTTACCCCATTTTAAGTATTTTAGATTCACCACATATTCCTATGGGCTCTGAACTTCAGATTTTCTTACCAAGCTTCTAGTTGACAGTGTTTAAGAGGGATTTGTGCTGCAGCTGTGGCATGATCTCAGAGAATAATAGTGATTCATGTACTAAATCTTAAAAAGAGTGCTTATATACTTAAAAGAGAGCCCACCATAGTTACAGTTCTTGCCATAATCCCTGTTGAAGCATTTACTGTTTTAAATAATTTCCTTCAGTCTATAATTTTTGTAGCAGATAGCACCTTTAAAAAGAATACCCATTCAGACATTGCTGTTTTCTTCTCTCTTTCCAGTTTGTTTTTTTTTTGAAGAGAGCTCTAAGAGTCTGAAGAGAGGATGTAGTTGAATGTCACCTTCACTGATATTTGCAAATTATTAATGTGTGAAAGGTGTCATGACACTAAAGAGAAAACTCAAAAGACTGAGCAAAATGTTCTCAGCTATGACTTGGTCTTTCATAACTGCAATCACTTGGTAGGTTTTACATTTGCCTCACAAAGCACAGGAGGCCAGCACAATCAGGAAGGCAGAATGTTATCAGACTTGTGTTCCTGCAGTGCCCCTGTGGGCAGTGATGCACAGGGACCTGTGCCTGGAATGCATTTGAGTGAAAGATCCAGGAGATGATTCTTGGTTCTGTTCCTGTTTTGTTGCTGCCCCAAAGACACAGCAGACAGTCTTAGGGATACTGTCCTAATCCAAAGTAAATCTCCTAAAGTCTCTGTTTGGGCTTTGTTGTGATTCTTTTTCTATTAAAATCTGAGGAAATGTGTGATCTGGTTATGTTTCCTCTGAGCTTCCTCTGGCATGAAATCCAGTGAAATTCAATGCCAGAGCTAATCAGACTTAGTTCTGTGTTGTTTGGGGTTTTTCATTGCTTCTCCTACTTTCCCATCCTCCTGACTTCCAGCTGTAAGAGTTTGGAAGTATTCAGAAGACCTAGAAACACCAGACAGCAATTTTAGCAGCACAAGTAACTTACATCCGTGCTGTTCTGCCTGTTCTTTTATATTATTTTCACTTGTGTGTGACTACAGCAGCCACAATTTTCAAAGAGTCAGACTAAGATGAGCAACTCATGTTCTGAAAGCTGAGATCCAAGCTGCCAGATAACAGAAAGGACTGATGTTTACCTCTGCTGCTTTTGGAAAGAGTAGCTATTAAAAGCACATTTTTAATTTGAGTTGGCAGAATAAGGATCACACACCATCCCAAAATACCAGTGAACATTGATTTTAATGTTTCATTGCTTTGCTGTACAGGATAGCTCTGTGTCCCATTGAAAAATCAGTTTTCTCTTGGCACTATATATAGTATTCCAAGGCCACAGAGCAGTAATGGGTGGAGGTTTTAAAAAAGCTCTAATTAACACTTAATTCAGTCAGAAAAGGAGCCTACCTCTTCATGGGGATTAAAACACACCTCTGCCATGTCTCACTGGACTTTCTGAATGCATCAAATTATTCTGAAGGTCGTGTGTTTAGGACAGTGCATCATTAAGAAACAGATTGGCCCAGAAAGTTACTGGAAAGAGTGTTTTTCCCTGCTTTTGGGTATTTTTGGAGATGATGGTGGAAGTATGCAGAATCCCTGCATTGGAAAACACCATTCAAAAGGTTTATAAAAAGGAGAATGAGGCAAATTTGTCTTTAATTATTGCTATCAGAGAGCACAGAGAAGAACAGGCTCTTCGAGGTTGGAATCCCCTGTCCATAAGACGAAGCAGTGTGGGGTCTCAGCAGGCTGCAGGATGCAAGGAAAGGATGAGCTGGAATGAGTTTGGGAGTCAGTCACTCCCTGAGAGGAGCGAGCATCTGGTCCATAAAGAGCCAGCAGGAAAGAAGAGCAAAGGGGAAGAAAAATACCAGAGTAGCATCACCCCAGCCATGCCACGAGCTCTCAACTGGGTGACCATGGTGCCTGTGGAGGGACCCACAGGAGAGAATCCCTCCTGCTGAAGGTGTTTGAAATGAGGTTAGACAGAGCACTGGGGATCAGGGTTGGTTTTGCCATTGACTTTAATGGATTATAATTGATTCTTAATCAGGCAGTCATCCTGAAGGTGAGTAAGCAGTGGCTTGTGCAGCTGGGAAAGCTGGGATAAAATAAGAAACGGGGTCCATTTGTAGTGCTTTAAGTGCTCAATTCTGACTTGTGTGGACAAGTAGAAAGTCTGCCTTGCACTTAAAGCATGCTAGAAGTGCCCACGTGGGGAATGAGTGCATGGAAACAATTTGTTAATTGAGACACAGCCTGTGTGTCAGTAAGATTGTCTGCACAAGCCCCAGAGGGGCACAGCATCAGGAGGAGCCGGATATGAGTGAGAGCACAGGGCATTAAGGAGGGCATTGCTGTTTGAAAAGCACTCTGAGAAATGAGTGCAGTACAACCCCTCTATCACAGCAGAGGAGGCTCAGATGTGTGTTTGTAAGCTGACCTCTTGTGACCCCAGCTGTAACTGCTTACAGTCCAACAGCTGCAGCAAATTGCTAAATCATTCTTGGCTAATGCTGACATCAAATTATCTAAATAGTTTTTGTGAGGCTATTGTTGGTCATAGGGACATGACAAACATTAGTCTTTACGCCTTCTGCTCTATTCCCTTGAGCTCTATCTGTCATAATTTCAAAATAATACACTATTTCTTTGGCATCTAAGCTGTTCCTCTCATTATGTAATTTTTTCCCTCCTTCTGATAAGTCAAATTCCAATTAATCCAGAATGCTGAACTTGTGACTTTGCAGATGCCAACAGAGTCAGTGCCTGGGATATCGTCACAGGCATGAGATAGCTGCTCTCTAGGGAGATCAAAAAGAAACCAAGATGCAAGAGAGTGCTGCCATAATTATCTGCAAGAGGGTTAGCTCAATGTCACTGCAGCAAATTCCTTGTGGTTATTGAGAACTGTCTCTCAGTCCCAGAGAGCAGCCCTGTCTCTGAATATCTGCTAAAGAACATTAAAAACAGATTAAAAACAAAACCCAAACCACTTAATGCTCTTAAATCAGTTGTTCTGTCATGACAATGTGCCATGACAGTTTTCTCTTGGATGAATATTTCTCTCCAGAAATGTAGAGCAGAGCATTTGAGGGAATTCTCCAGCTGGTAGCAAGGAAATTATTTCTCTGATGTCTGTGCAGCTCTGCATCCACATGCTGCTGAAAGTTGCTGGTTTTAAGTTGATCTTTCCTAGGAACCTGACAGAAAAATGTGGTGCTGGTGATTTGAGTTTTTCACTGCCCACTGATGAGTGCAGTGGAAATAGAAGTGTCTGGGCTGGACCTGCTGTGATCTGTTTTCACCAGGGTTCACAGCCACTCGTGCCTCTCAGGGCTGCAGAGCTGCCATGGAGCTGCTGGAACACACCATTGCAAAATCCCAAGCTGCTTGTGGAGTCTCCAGGTGCTGCTCAGGGCTTGGAAGATTCCAGCTCCAGTTTTATCCAAATGCTAACAACCCACCACACGTTTGTGTGAGCTTGACTGCAGAAGGTCAGGGGAGGACCCTGAAAGCCATTCAGCTGTTTCCTGCTCCAGGCTGTGCTGGGGAGATAACATCACCTGAGATGTACTCTTGTGCAAAGCCCTAGACCATTTGATGCATTTCTTTGGAAGCTCTGTGTGTGTGTGTGGTGGGACTGCAGTTTCTGGGCTGTGCCACTGAGAGCACTGAATGCTCAGGAGAGCCCAGCACTCACCATGAACCAGCAGTTCCTCGTTCTGGGTGAGGATTGGCACAAGGGAAGGCATTTGTGCCCGTGCCCATGCAAGGGCTGCACTGGGCTGGCAGTGTCTGTGCCAGGACATGCAGGAGACAAAGTCTCTCATGTTCCTGTGGGCACTACAAAGCTTCTGGGGAAAAGCCTTCCAGGTCTCTCTGTCAAGCATGGAGTGGCTTTCCTGCTGCCTGCTGGGATGGGTGTGGTATGGTACCTTCAAAGCCTGCTGGACTCCCTCTCTGGATTGGGAGTTAAAGGAAAACACACTTGAGCTTCCAGCACCATCTCTAGAAACTTGCTTATGTACAGCATTTGTCCCCAGATTTCTCAGCTTCTATCCAGCCTGTGGAGTGTCAGAATGCTGGAGAGCGCTCCCATTTTTACAAATAGGGAACAGAAATTTTCATTTGTTTCTAGTATGTTCCCTCATGAGGTGCTGAAGATGGGCAGCAGCTTTTTGGCTGTTAGACTGTCAGCCCAGGCATAATCAGCATCTTCTATGGTTCTCCATGGGCTCCTGTATGATGCCCATCTGCTGAACTGTGTGGGATGCCTACCAGCACTGCCATTTAGGTGATTGGAGTGAGGCATGGGTTTCCAGGAGGTGGTGATGTTCCTGAAGAACAGTTTGCAGCAGGGTGACAAATGTTGCTGTCCCTTCTGCATGGAGTCCCTCTCATGCACCAGTCCCATGGCACTGCTGTTTACTTCTTGTTACTTTAAGGCATTTGGGGAGATTTATCCAGAAGAGTTGCAAATGTTGTGGCAATGATAGCAAATGAATATTCAGAAACAGTCTCTGGCCCTCTGAGACCGAGGAATTTTAATGTGTTCATCCTGAGCTGCGTGGGGCTTTTCTAAGAATGGTAAATTTGCTGGGAAATGCAGGTTTAGAATAACCACAATTATTTGCCCTCTGAAGTAAAATTTGTGGACTAGTTCTAAGTGGGTAAGGACATGATGCTTCAGGAATAACAGTGAATGTGCCTCTGGCCTCTCCTCAGCCGAGGTGCAAGGACCCCACAACATCAAGCTGTTTGCTCAACACCCCTTTACTGTGGAAGGAACTTTGAGCCTGCAATGTCCAGTGAATGACCCAAATGATGGGGACTGAAAGCCTGCTGTTGGCCTCAGGACTTTTCAAAAGTGATTAGGGATATTAGAACAATCTTTGGGTACTGGGGGTCTGAGCACTTAGGTGAATATTGAAAATATTAAGCTTGAAGTTTCTTTTTTAATTTGTTTTTTGCCCCTCAGCGACACTGTCCTGATGGAAACAAAATAAGCTTGGTCGGATGGAGCCAACTTCTGTACCTGGTAATCTGCAGGTTGTCCTGCTACTCCTTGGGAAGAGAGGATGGTAAAGCTTATTTTGGGGAACAGTCATAGGTCTGATAGTGATGGAGGGAGAAACCCATGTGAAGAGGTACAGGCAGACAATGAATTTCTGCCAGGCCATCTTGGTCTTGGCTGGCCTTCTACACTAAGCTGTGTCTTGGCTGGTTCTTCAGAAAAGAGTGCCAAATACAATCAGTTATGAAATTATGGGTTTTGTTTTGTAGGTTGGGGTTGAATTGATGTCTTGTTTGGAAGCCTGTGGCTCTGTCTCCATTAGCAAATAGCACCATGCAGCAGGAGCAGATCTGCAGAGCAAAGAAGCAGTGAACACCCAGACAGACTTCAGATTTCAAACCACCTTCATTCTAACACCACCTGCAGAAAGTTTTGCAAGAACCTACCTTGTAGCATATCAGGAGACCAAATATTTAATATTAAAAATGTCAGCAAAACCTTTCAATCTATCAAGAATGTTTCAAGGGGGTTTTTTTGCCAAAACAAAGACTTTAAAAAGACGTAGCATATATTATGAGACATTTCAATGCTGTTGAACCTGTTTGGGTTTTTTTGTTTCCAATCATTTCAGCTGAAATTTTGTTTAATGCTTCTTGAGGTCATCTGGCATTCTATTTAAATCTGTTTGTGTAATTGTTGTTAAAGTTTCAAAGAGATTTATACTTAAAATTGATCTCTCTATAACCATTTAAAAACATATTGTTATACCTATTTCTGCCTGCACAACAGAAAGGAAAAAAAAATCCAGTGCAGCTGACTTAACTTTCTTGTTTTGACTCTTCTGGTGTGTGATTAGTCATGACACATCTGCCTTGGCTGCAGGAAACAGAGAGGAGGCAGCAACATGGACATTTGGGAGCTGAGGAAAAAGTTAGGGATCACACACAGGGGAGCAGCCCAGGTGCAATGAAAGGAGTGTGTGAGGCTTGTGCAAAAGTGGTTTTTAGTGTAGTAAGCTTTACACAGTTAAGGCTTTGGATACTGTCAAGTGATAAAGGTGGGCAGGAAACAATAGGCAAGGAAAGTTTATAGTCCATGATACTATTTGTGGAGTAGTTTGTCAGGCAAACATCAGGAATAAAACAGCCATCAGCAAAAAGGTATTGATGATTAAACAAATTGTAATGTGCTGTTTTCATGTCAAAGAAATAATCTGTACATACACATTGCCCTCCTAATCTGACTTGGGCTCTTATTTTAGTCTGTCTTTAAGAAACAAGAACAACACAGATTTGAAAATTTCTTTTATGGATTCCCATGCCTGAAATAAGTTGGTTTTTGGACAAATGAAAAATATTGCTAAAAAAGATTGAGTCTTATGGACTCATTGTCAGTGTTCATTTGGGATTTTTTTAAAAGATGAAATCAGAAAGGTTTTGGAGTTGGCAGGATACTAGACAGCTTTGAACTGCCTATTCAGGTGTCTGTTTTCAAACGAGAGGCAGTGTCAGACAGCCAGAAGTTTGTCTGGACTTTCTCTGGGCTCAGAAGATGTGCAGTGAATTGCAAATACAGGTACGAAGAGCAGCCCTTAGGTGGATTATGAAACACCTGGGAAAACCTATGTGTGACCAACTCATTTTTCCTTGTGATTTTCCAGGTTCCAGAACCTGCTGTGGTCCCGAAAAGCCTTTGTGGACAGCGTGAAGGTCTATAACCACAGCTACATCTACATGCCAGCCTTCTCCATGAAAACAGGGACGGGACCCTCCCTCCGCGTCTACTACACCCTGGAGGATTTCGGTGCCAAGCAGGCAGTGCTTTTTGCCAACCCCAACTTCCTGCGGGACATCAGCAAGTTCTGGAAGGGCAAAGGTATTCACGCCAAACGCCTTTCCACGGGCCTCTTCCTGGTCAGCGCCGCCCTTGGGCTGTGCCAGGAAGTAACAATTTACGGCTTCTGGCCGTTCTCGGTGGACCTGCGTGGGAAGTTCATCAGCCATCATTACTATGACAACGTCCTGCCCGACTCCGGATTCCACGCCATGCCGGAGGAATTTCTACAGCTTTGGTTTCTTCATAAAAGTGGTGTACTGAGAATGCAGCTGGAACCGTGTGAGGACCCTCTAATCCAGCCTTCGGCCTGAGGACCGTAGGAGCCGACTCGGGAGATCCAGTGGTTTTTAATTTCCGCCCTCTCCAACAGAGAGTTCTGTTTTGTGTTGGTTGTTTCTAAAGGGATCTGCACGGACCATAAAAATGCTACTTGAAGACCAAATGGAATATGTCCTTTTTGTTCAGTGCTTTATGGAATTGGGAGGGGATGAAATGTCTCTCTATCAAGTCCATTCAGCAGCAGTGGGAAAACAATGTCAGAAGCAGCACAGCTGAACTTTCCAGGGACACTTTTAAGTGACAAGTGTAAAAAGGGCATTAAGGCTCAGAGAGTCACCGGGCCACTCATAAGCTTTTGCTGACAGTGCCAAATATGACTGTCTGTTCCAAATTCCATTTCATTCCAGATCAGCACCCTGTAAAACTTTCCTTTTTCCTTGCTTTTTCCCTCTGTTTGGGGGTGTGTGTGTGTAGGACAGCATGTNTTTTTTTTTTTTTTTTTTTTTTTTTTTTTTTTTTTTTTTTGTTTTTGTTTTTGTTTTTGTTTTTGTCTTCTCCCACCCCAGAGGAAGGAAAAGGAAGGGCTTCAAAGCCTAAGGAGCTAAGTACCATCAGCTCCTCTGAAGACTCTTGGGAGAGTGAAGGTGCTAAGAATCTGGTTAGAATGTCATAGGAATGCCTTGCTACTGGGGATGGATAGACCTATGTGTTGTAGGTTTTATCAGGATAGTTCAGGACATTGCACTTACAGCTGTGCCAGTGCTGTACCGTGGGCAAGAGCTGGTTAAGTCAAATTGGTCTGAAAAGAAAACATGTTACAAAACCAGCAGTGAAGTGCAGCCTGATTGCAGTGACCCGCTGCAAGATTTCCACAGTGACTTTCATAGCAGGGATGGTTCCTGACCTGTTTTGTTGTTCAGCCTTAGGGATTAATTCTGTATTCATTTCAACTCCAGATGTTCATGGATTGTTGAGGGTATTTGAGGGGTTCAGTGGAATGCAGAATGAGGTTCTTCATGTGCTTATAGCAGGAAAATTGCAGAAATGAATGTAAGTGTCATTTGAAATGAATCGAAGCTTCGAAAATCATCTCTCTGTGTGTGACTTGCTCTTCTGCTTGGATTGTAACGTTAGCCTTAAAGACTTGTATTTCTCACATGAGATTGTCTCTGCTTAAAGAGAGTCTGGGAAATAAAACAGCCTTTGGGAGCACTGAAAAGCTGCACAGCCAGCAAGAAAAAGGAAAAAAGAGAAGGGCATGCCTTATGTAAGGCAGCCTTGCTCGCAGTGGTGAATTCTGTCAGTGTGCATGGTGCCTGAAGGACTGTTTTATTTTGGGTTATTACTTTGGCAGCAGCTGGTCCTCTCGCCGTGGAAATGAGAAATTGTTTGCTTTGGTTTAGCACTGGAGGACAAGAGGAAAATCCCAGCTCAGTCTCTGGTGCAATTTAAGCTGCAAGATGTTATGATCATTAACTTGAAAAATCCAGATCAGTGTTCTCTTTCTTATTATCATATTACTGAAAATCTGGTCAAGGTGTTGGAACAACAAAACTCTCATCAGCTTTCCACAAAAACTTCCTGTGCTGTTCTACCTCCAAAGTTCTAGTATTTTGGGGGATGTGTCTTCTCAAGTGTTGATAAGGTCTCTCCTTGTAGTCTACCAGTTGCAAGTTCTACAGATATAAATAATTTTTTAAAAAAGCAAAATCCATGTCTCTTCTTCAAATATGAACAGTTCAACTCTGTGTAGTAAACTGGGCAAAATATAGTCATGTTTTTCTATTTAAACCTATGTTTCATCATAAAAATTTTCTTTTGGAATATGAATATTCCAAGCATAAAGTGGGCACTGTTTCATAGGATTACAGGGAAATACTAAAAGGGTAATGTGGAGACTTTGGAGTGTTTTAGTTGTTGTTCTGATAGAATCTGAATGTACCTCATATTATCTTTGTCCATGTTTTTGTTAAAAGTACAGTCAGCACACTGATGGAACATCACTTGATAATCCATGCCATTTCATTAGTGCATTATCTATGATGTAGGGATTTGGTGAGGAATGATTTGAAAGTAAAATATTTTCCTTGCTGCTTGTTATGGCAGAATTTGACTGAGCTGCCTTTCTTGGAGATGTAGAGGTGCCTATATGTTTTTTATTGGGTGCATCAAGTTTGTGCTTTTTAGTGCTTTATAGATTACATTACCTGTGAAAACTACAGATGGAATATGATGTGCTAAAATGGCACTTCAGCAGGATGACAGCATTTCCTTGAGAGCAGGAAGGAACATGGAGAGTAGGGGGGAACTGCCTCTTTGCTGGTCATCTTTTGGTATTTTTACCAGCACTTGGGAATTCACTTCTGAACCTCTCTTACAGCTCTCCAACCCTTTAGTAATTATTTGTTCCATGTGTTGGGGAAATAATTGGATTAGGAGAACAAGTATTTTTGTAGGAAAACTCTGTCCAGTGTTTCACAAGGTCTGGCTTGTTCACGTTCAACCAGTGCCCTGGATATCTAAAGGTGTTGTATTCCCCCTCTCTGAAAGGCTGAACCTGAGGCCTCTGTGAGCCCTTTCTGGTGTCTGCAGGCCTGATGTTTGCTGGGAGACAGCTTCCAAGGAGTGATGGGGGCAGGACAGACCCAGGCTGTGTGTGATGAATGGCTGATTTTGGAGAAACCTGTAATTCTGGCTCTGTTCACATTTACATACAGTGAGCATGACTGCATTGTACAAAGGCACCCACGTTTGATGAGGAAGTAGTGGCTTCAAGGGTAAATAATTTTCTATAACTTCCAGAAAACTGGCGGTTGAGAAAAGGAGAGAAACAAACAAACAAAAAATACTGCTTTTGAGAGGCAAAATCTGTTTTGGCTGACTTGTCAGTTCATGGAAACACTGGCCAGCAATCAGCCTTTTGCCCAGCAGGTAAAAAGGGATGCAGGAGAACCCTGCAAGTCTCTCGTGGCAAGAGCAGTGAAAATGACAAAAACCAAGCAACTGGGAAAATAAGAGTGGCTGTTTCCTGACAGAAATATTGGAGTGAAGGCTCTCCAGCCACGTGGAGTGTGGGGCTTGCCTTGTGGATGTCTTGAAGGAGGGCAGTCCATGTGTAGGATTACTGATACAGGATACGGCATTGCATGGAAGGGGCCTGAGGATGTACCCACCTTCAGGAGGGAGGTCATTGCTTCTGTTACTATATTTTTAGTGAAGTCTTTAAAAATCTTAATATTTGTTCGTTAAATTCCCTCCTGCAGCACCTCTATTTCCACTGCTAGTCCCTGAATTTCCCTGATAGGGTAGCTAAAGCTGCATCAATCTGCCAGGCTGAAAGCTACTGCAGTTCATCTTCAATAAAAACTGGTTGAGGCTGGCCAAATGATTTGTTAATATTCATAGTTATTAATTTTATCATAGAGCTGACAAGGGACAAAAGTGCTGGTATATTGCTCTGCCTGAATCATTGTCCCATGTTTGTAAAGAGAATAAATTAAATACCTTTACAAGAAAGGTATGCACTGAAATCCCTCCTGATACAATCTTTTTGGGGCTATATATGTTCTTGAGGAAATCAAGACCAATTTTTGAACTTGTGACAAAACTGTGTAGAACTTTCCCTCCTTGTTGACTAGGAAGCCTCTTGGAGCTCTTTCTAGATCAGACAAGGAAAACAGAAACCAGCAAAGCAAAATCCTAGAGAAGAGAGTGGGAGGTGTGCTCATGAGAATAAAAACATCTCTAATTTTGGCACAAATTTTGTTACAGTGCTAAGAACGCTTGCTCATGAATGTTGTATTTTTATATTTTTGCTGGAATGAAGATAACAAGTTTGGTGACAGGCAGCTACTAAAGTCAAAGATCTAAGCCTCTGTTACAGCTGAAGGTTTACAGAATATGGAAATATTGGCTGTTTTTTTCACTTGACTACTTTCATCCTTTTGTTATTTTCCTCAAAATCATGTTGTTACCTAGGCAGCTGAGTTAGCACCTCTGTGGGAGCTGAAACTCAGCAAAGCATCTGCTTTTTGAAACTCAGTGTCCTGAAATGTGGTAGTTATGGAAAACCATTCCTGGAAACAGCTCCATGAGTACTAACCCAGTATCGGGCTCACACTTGCCTGTAATTAAAGAAGGAAGGGAACTTTTGATCCAGAAGTGAGGAAAATGGAGGAGGTGACAGCAATCTCACCATTTGCTGTCTCTCTGACTCTTCTTCAGCTTAGTAGATTAGTAAGTATTGGAAGAAGTCCAGGTTTTAGGAAGGACAAGCTGTTCTTTCCTGCCACTCCCATCAAAACACAGATATAAAATGGACTAACCAGCTGCTACCTTGAATCATGGCCTCCTTTAAAAAAATCATATGGTGGAGTTTCCATTAGCTGATACTTCCAAGTAGGCAAAATTCATCAGGCTTTGTCCAGAAGTGCCTATTCCCCATCTCCATGACTATTTGAGGGGTATTCTGGGTACTGTAGCTGTCCTAGTGTGGCCTCCTCTTAACGTGGGCTTGTATTTGTGCCCCAAACCGTCATCCTAAAAGATCTCTCTTCCTTATCCTTCCAGATGACCATTCCCTTTGGAGACAGAAGTGTGATTTTTAAAAATCCAGCTATAAGGCAGCTAATATACTTCGTTGTTTGAACCATCTTTTCTTTTAAATTGTTGATGTATCCACCAAGAGTTTAAAATAGCTCCAAATGAAAAATACAGCTTCAGCCAGGTGTTGGTAATTCCCTCACTGGAGAAGAGGATAGAAAAAGGATGTGTTTTTCAAGGTGATTGTTGTAAAATAATATCTGTTTCCTTGAACTCCCATAATTTATCTCTCAGAATCTATCATATGTTTGATTTTTTTCTTCTAAACAGAACAATTATTAAAAGACTTAGAGTTCTTTTTTGTTAAATATTAACAAACTCATTTCTGTAAGTGGAATACAAAGAGCCAACAGGAGGCTTAACCTATCCTCCCTGGCTGATATTTTTTTGGCAGCAGTGAGAACTTAAACAGCTACTCATTCCTGCCTGATTATTCATTTTCATCAGTTTTTATTGCAGCAGTTTGAGCCCTGGTGTATTCAGCCTCTTCAGCTTAATGCATGTGCTTTAGAATGACTCTCACTTTGCTTTTCAGCTGTTATGGTGGGGGAGGGCAAAGTGTTGCTAATTGAAAATGCTTGGTTCAGTACAACCAGGAAAGAGGCACTGCCACATTCAGGCTTCTTCTGGCCTTTCTGAGTTCTGTGCAGGACTGTAAAAACACTCCAGCTGTGGCTGTGAGGCCCAGCTGTGCAGGACAGAGCAGGAGCTGGAGCTTTTTCCCTGCTGGAAAAGGCTGATTGTTCCTTGTGGCCACTGCTGGCTCAGGACTAGGGGATACAGCTCCATGATCCCAGATAATGACCCATGGCATGCTCAGCCCTGGCCTGCTTCACAGGCAGGAGTTCTGGGCTTACTGGAAATGATGGCAGCTCATCCCTTTGGAGCCCAGGCTGCTTCTAGCAGCACTTGAAATCCCTGGCAAGGCTCAGAAAGGCCCACTAAAGCTGCATCTTCAAGTATTTTCTGTGTACTCCCTCTGCTGTGGAGGGGCTCAGCTTCCTGCTGAGCTGAGTATTTGTCCTGTCTGGGTCCCTCTAAGGCAAGGGAACCTTTAGCACTCGGACCATATGGAATTTACTGTTATTTGGTGTCTTCACCTTCCAAGTTAAATGCATTTTTTTCCCCCCCTTTATCCTATATTTAACTCCTGTGAGTGAATCCAGAGTGAGTTTAAGAAAGCAGTGCCACTAGTAATTGTTCTCTGGGTTTATGAATAAGATGGTGTTCAGTAAAACACTGGAGTAGCTTTTGGACAGTTCCTGCTGATTTCTAATTGTATATTCAATGAATTGTTTCAGTCAGGTGGGACCCATAGCAGAGATGAGTTGCATTATTTTCTGCTTATTGGAAGGAAACAATTACAGAAGCTTAACACATTTCAAGCTGAATTCTTACCAACAATTCAAGGAATTTTCCTTCTGCAGGAAGCTTTGTTATTGTGTGATTATCTTGATAGTGAATGAAAATTCTTCATGGAGAATAAATGCATAATCTGGAGTACTGAGACACCAATTCGAGTCTCTACTCAGATATCTCCAACAAAGATTTTGGTCCTCTGCAAAAGTGCCATAATCACAACTTATTTTTTCTTCTGTGCATGTATTTTTATAGGAAATGATTGAAATATTTTCTTTATAAATCCTCCATGTGCTGAAAAGAAACACTCCTTCAGTTTTCTTTTTGGGCACCCATCATATGCAGAGTAAAAGTGCCAGAAGATGTCTAGTTTTCAGGAAAATGCTCTTTTGGAATAGTCTGGCAGGACTCCTTTGAGCATGTGAGTTGGCTGCTGCCCCTAGAACTGTGCAGTTTGGGCAGATGATGCAGAGTGCACTGCACTGGCAGGACAAAAGGTATTTTAGCCACAGCTCTGCCTGCTTGGTGTCTCCCTCTGCTGAGTGATATTTCTTCCTTCTGAGAGGGCCCTTCAAGGTCTCTGATCCTACAGATCCATCATGTGTTGACTGGTTTCAAAGGCCTGGACTTTGTAGTGGAAACCACAAGGAGCATGGAAATGCCTGGAAATTGTGTCCTTTAGTGCATTACCATTTGGTCACACTGCATGGTTTGGCCTGTTGCAAAACATGTACATAAAAATCATTTTATCTGAGTATCCAAAAGCCATCTTATCTGAGTATGAGACTTGCATATAGGAGGAGGTCACTGGAAGGTGACTGCCTGATGCTGCAGAGTGCAAAAACTGCTGTGGTTTTATTTCTATCAATAATGAAATCCCCACTGACATAATATTGGATTAGGTCAGCTTTCAGTGCTCTTCAAACTCCCACTCCATAAGCATTTCCAAGAATTGTTCCATGCAAAGCCAGAAGCAGGAGGTTTTTTTTTCTTGTTCATGCATGTCACCTTGCAGTGAAAGTGGAAAAAAGAGTCAAGCAGAGCTCTTACCATTTTCAGAGGTCTCTGGAGACTCCCTAAATAAATGATAGGCACACAGTTACATAAATATAAAAAAAAATAGCCTGAAGTTTATAGCTCAGATGCTGGTTAGTATCTTGAAGAATTACTTTCAAATCATTTAAAGGAAAAAAAATTTCAAAACTTTTACATCTGAAAAATATCCCCTATTTTTTTTTCTCCTAAAATGCACTAGTAACTAAAGAAACCATGTTAAGAGAGATGTGAATTTTCCCTAGTTTCCAACTTACTCTGCACTTCTAGCTTTGTATTCAAGTCCATACTTCTGCAAAGCTTCCAATTCTAGATTATCCCATGTGGTGTCCATAGACTTTAAAAAAAAAAGTGTATATATATATACTCCAAATGTAGTCAAAAAAAAGAAAAAAAAAAAAACAAGCTCAAGACAGAGGTTCAGCTCTTCTGAAATCTGTGACTCTTTATGTGCTGCCATTTAGTAGTGGTGGCCAAGGAATTAGACAAAGATCAGAAAGGAGATAAATGGACAAAAGGACACAGTATTTCTGGTAAAGATAAAGGGATGGAAGCATAGGTTTAAATGCTTGGAGCCCAAAGTTATTAATAGATGTTAGGTCTTTGTTCTTTTGCTTCTCTTTCCCTCAGTTCTTGTTGTACTGGGGTGAAACTTGCTCTGTTCACAAGTCTAAAAAATTAACAGAGAGACAAAAAACACTTCTGGTTTATCAATATTTTTATGCAGCATTTTACATCTTATTAGTACTAATTACTCAATTAACTCATAATTAAATGAAGGCTCTCTTATTTCCACTACTACTTATCCCAGACTTTTGAAGTCTTTCTTCCTGTGGTGATTTCTCTGTTAGGTGAATGGAGATTACTTTTAGCTCAGATGTTGTGAGGAATTAATTAACTCATGCTTGGGAATTAAAAAAAAAACACATAAATTTTATTAAGGTTCTCTGTTTTGAACAGTGAAAACAAGCAAATGAACAACCCTTTTTATCTGAGTGAATTTATGCTTTTGTGGTGAAATCCTCCCCCATTGCTAAGAAGTACAATAGGAACATTACCTTCAGGGAATACCTGGATTGCAGGAAGGGGAGAAACTGTGCATTTTTCATGAGAGAAGAAGATTTTCTCCTCTCTGCCCCACCCTTCCATTTATAAACCAGATTCTTTGCTTTCTTTCACTGTTCTGGCTCAATCAAATCAATAGAATTGCCTGGATTTTAACAAGCTGACTTTCTTAAACCTGAGGGAATTCATCCTATGAAAATTTTAAATTATTTTAAAGCACTGCCAAATTATGACACTTAGTCAAAGTATCATAATTCTGTAATCCATTCTGTAATCTTCGGATTCTTTTTTCTCAAGTATAGACCTTGAGCAGTTTATGCTGTTTGTTGGTTGCTTTTGTAAGGCAAATATCTCACTACATTTCAAACTTCTGCTGCATGAAGGCATCAAAGATTGAAATCAAATCATGATCTATGTCACGTCCTTGTTTCATGGAAGTGATCCATGAGCTGCTTGATTTGTCAAATGTATTGGATGAGCCAACTGAAAATGAAAAAAGGATTTTTCTACAGTGGGAAGTTTCACCATTCATTGGCTGTAACTGGGAATTAGATATCCTCAAGTGATTTATTATTCTTGATGGATCTGATGTCTGTGAGTGTTTCCACTCGTCAAATAATTTTATTAGATTTTATTGATGGAATGGGATGATCTTTCCCCCTGCTTTTCAACTGCAATTCTTCTTTTCTGACAGTGTTTGCAAGGAAGAAATCCTTCTTTCTTCCCTCTTGTTTTTTTTAGATGACAATTTAAGGCATTATTCTAATCTCAAATGCTGGTTTTCTTAAAAAAAGTGGGTCTTACACTTTTTTTCGGTATTATGCACAATATTTTCTTTTCATAACTGTACTTATGTTTCCAGTGATTAAGTTTCAACAAATTATCTTCCTCTTTTAAAATGGAGAGATTTTCTGGCTTTCATAAACCCCAGTTTGGCTGTCAAGTGTCTTTAGGTTTTATCCTAAATTGAACATAGTCACATTTTGAATTTTTGGTATATCTTAATATACCAAAATCTTAATATCTTATCTCATAGTCAATCAGGTGTCAATAAAAAAGAAATTAATTTCCAAAACAGCTTTCAACTTCAGTTAAAAACAAGGAGTTTTCTCCTCAATAAGGGCCTGTAACTTCCATGGTGATACTGATGCCTTAAAGAACCTAGAAAGGAAACAACACACTTTTGAGATAATATTAGTATGGGAGGTAATATAAAGGCTGGTCTTTATTGGAGTCCTCCAGGGGCAGACATGGAAAATGTCCACAAAGTGCCCACCTGCCTCTCCACCCACCCCCCCACGGGGTGAATACAGTTTTATAAGTTTAGCAAAATAGCATAATTGAGAAAAATCACCAATTGGAGACACAAGTGGGGAGGCAATTTCCCCCAGTTCAACCCTCTCTTAATCCTGCCCCCCAGCTTAGATGGAAACTAAGTTTTGTTTATAAAAATACATCTCAAAGAGCTGGTCTCAACCTAGGGAGAACCAAGATAGGATAGGGGCCTTGGAATGTCTTTTGTCTTTCTGCCTATCAGGGCAGGGAAAAGTACTGGGGAAACTGGCTAGAATACAATAATATTCTACAGAACTACAAATACATGTGTAAATAATCCAGAAAATATATATACAAGGAAAAAGGCAAAAATCAATTTGGCATCATTTCCCCCCCTTTTTAGAGACTAACAAGACTCTACCTTGTCTAGTCTCTACTCCATATTTAACCACACCACTGGATCATACAGCCAGCTATTGTTTAAAGAATAAGTACAGATGTAAGTAGTATGAACAGTTCCTTTTATCTAGGCCCAGTTCTATAATCTTGAGGTGAGAGTGTCAGAGATATATTCAATGTTCAGTGAGCCTTTTGAAAGCTACCTGATGTAGAATTTGAGTTTGCTTTCAAATTTCAACCAAAGCCTTAATAATTCTTTCACTCTGATCTGCATAAGGACAACAAATAGTGTTAATGATTTTATAGCTAATAGGAAATGGAGAGTCATTCTGTTTTGTAAAACTATACCAGACAAATCATAGACTTCTTCTTGTAAGGCCGAAATTGCATCTGAAATTTACTTTTCAATATGTTCAATAATCCTTACTGTGATCAAATATTATGTTTGGAATTACAGCCCCATGGGCACAGGCTCGATCTTTATCTAGGGGCAAAACTTACCAGACCTCATTTTCACATATTCAATACCACCCTGACAAGTTGTTCTTATGAAGAGCTTTTGGATACATTTTGGACTAAAAGCACATGCAAATTTTGGGACCAAATCTAAACCAATGGTTACCAACTGTGCATATAACAGGCACAAAAGAACCATTTATATCACATAATCCTGAGTTGTATCAGTCTCTGTTTTCCAACTGTTTCAGGAGAGAGGTCTCTTAACTTCGGAGCAGTGAATTCAGGATTCCCTGCCCTCAACCCTGGCTTCAGTGAGGGTAGTCAGGACTTTGAATGGTCCTCTCCACTTAGTTTGCAACTAAGGGTAAGTGTCCCACCTTTTAACACAGACCCAGTCTCTGGGCAGATGTGTCCAGTCCTGTCAGTCTGGGTAACGTGATGAACCTCTGGATGTTCTGCAAAGTGCAGCTTAAAGCTAACCCTACCCCTAACCCCAAATAATAAAAAAATCTGGCATCAATACAAGTATTTTTTATTTTCATTTTATGTCTCATGGAAGTTACAAGGACTTCTAAACTTTTTTGTTTCTTGCACATACCAGACACCTGGCTTTAACCTGTGTCAATGCTGTTTCCATCTGGCTATTTCTGAAAGCTCCAGAGAAAAGCAAGCAAATGAAGACACCAAGGAAATGAAAGGTGCCTTGCTGTGACTTTTTTTTAGAGTGGTACAATGCTCTGATAATGAACTGTGAAGTGTAGCATGTGGATAATGATGAATGTAAAAACATGCATGTGTTTTTATTTGAATGTCGTGTTCCTGAGAGGGATTATTAGTGTGAGCTCTGCAGTGTAAAAATACTGAAAAGACAAGGGAAGAGAAATGGAAAGAAGATACTTCTGGCAGGTTTTGCAGTGAACCACATCCCCTTTTGACTGTTTTTCCTTCTTAAACTCAGATTTGGTAACGTGGCCTTTACCATTAGGATGGTAATAAGCAAACTGCTCTGTTTCTCAAGTTAAATCTGCTTCTTTCCAGCACTGTAAGGGACAATCTGTTTGCATTTCCAGCCCATCTGATTTATTCCCAGGTGCAGGCTCATGGGGCTGCACTGGCTGGGAGATCAGTCAGGCTCACTGGTTATAGGATGCCACGTGTTTGCTGCCCACATCCTGCAGGTCTGTCCCTGTGCCAGGAGATTAATTAACTGTGCTTTGTTACATTTTGCTGCTTATGGCTAGAAGCTGAAGTGCAAACTAAAGCTCCCTTCTGTTTCTTGTAGGCACAGCCACAACTTGGGGAAATTTTGTGCTTGACCAGAACAGAAATGGGCTGGGCAAAGGTTTTTCAAAATTGTTCTTCAAAATTTTGCATTTACCTCACTGAGGTATTTACAAGAAGTCAGTGATTTCACAAGGCACCAGTATTTGCTGTTGGAATTGCAGCCATATCTGAATATCTGCCCAGCCAGGGGACCAGGCCATATCACTGGGGTTATCCCAAATCCCTGGTATTTTACTTTGGGAACAAAATATGTTATCTGAAGGCGAGCAACCCAGGAAGCACTGCTTGAAAGCTTCTGTTTGCTTCTCCCTGTAGTTGCAAGGTCCTATCTGTCCCCTTCCCTAAGCTCCCATCTGTGCATCTCAGACCTGCTTTGTAGCTGACTCTGGCTGTGAGAAGGGGCAAGGCCTCCTGGTGCAGTGCTCAAGGAAGTGGTGCTTGGGTCAGTGGTGCTGCCAAAACTTAAATGGGTGTTGGGGAGGAGCTCAAGGTTTGGATAAAACAAGCTGATTTGGGTTCAGACTGTGGTTTACAGGAACGCTGCTATGCAAAGCCCTGGCAGGACAGACACAAGGTTTCTCCTGGCTCAGCAGGGACTGAGCACTGTTGCAATTTTTGCTCTCCCACACAATATTCCCAAAGGAGCCATGTGAAGTGGGATCTCAGTGTCAGCTGTTAAATTCTAGTATTTTTGTTTGAATTCCTTCTTCTCTTGCCCAGTTTATTGAAGAAATGTGATGGTAATATGGTAGTTTGATGTCTTGAGGTGATTTAAAAGTAGATAAGCAAACCATTATGCCTCTGAGATTGCATAATTCCATGAATTTGTTTTACCTCCAGTGCCCAGCACGTAATACTTCTTGTCTCATTTCTGATGTAAGCTTTACAGGTTGGATATCGTGTCCAAATGACAGGAGCACTGGGATGAACATCTCGAATCATTGATGTTTTGGCACACTCAGGGGCAAAGGTACTTGTGTGGAGTGTGTTAAACATCCCAAAGCGTGATATTGTTCTAAGTCTTGTGATTAGGGCTTTGATCTAATTCACTCTCCAATGTAGCAAATGTTTGCTCTCAGCCAACACTGTTACAAGGACTAAGGGAATCTCTTTCTTTGCCCTGCAATAATGTATTTTCTATGATTATGTCGGTATAATTTGTTCATTTTTCAAGTACTGTGCAGTGCTTCTTTGAAGAATGTCCCTTTTTCAGGTGGTTTCATGGTGACTGTACCCCAAAATGTCTAGATGTCTCTCAGTAGCAAAAACTGCTTTGTTATTGAATGTATTATTTATTAACAGTATCTTATCTTTTTCTAGTTGCATTTTACAAATTTGCCACAAGCATCTCATGTGATTTTTATAAGTAAAGTCTTATTTATAATGTTTGTGCAAGTGGATGGAAACAAATAATGATTTTATAGTAGCCCATGCCTTTTTTCATAGCTGTAGAGTCTTAATGAGCGTGATCAGAAGGGAAAGGCTCATTGTTTCATTTAATTTGATGAATTTTTCAAGGTTAACTATTATGTTATTCATTATTTGAAATGAATTATCTTAACAAATAAATATCGCCATTTTAAGAAATGAAAAGAGTACTTGTGGGGCTTCTTTTTCTTCTCTGTTCCCTGCTCTCTAACCCAGTATGTCCAAACAATCAAGGTAATTTCTTGTTCCTCTTTATATTTTAAACCTCTCCACCTCAACCCACTTTAAAAACAATGGAGGATAAAGGGTCAGATGGTCCTGGCCACTGCAGGGGCAGTTGGATTAGGATTCCTCAGCCTGGTAGGTACCAAAAAGCAAACATCTCTGCTTTCATTTTATTGGAAGGATTACCCAAAGCAAAGCTGGTCTCTGCTGAGGTAAGCATTTTTCTAAGTCCCCAAACTTCTGCTTGCCTTTAGGGCCCTGCTGTTTGTGGAGTTCCCTGCTCACTCCCCCCACTCTCAGGCTCCTCTAAGCCCCAAACTTGTTCCCACTCAGATCCCTAAAGGCATTGCTAAAGCTGCTGCTCCACATTAAAGACATTTGACAGACTGAGGTAGATGCTGCAGAGAAAAATTCCACAAAAGTAGCCTGGAGGAAGCAAATACTTTTTCATCAGTGCATATTTTGATGGTCTGAACTCTAGAAAGCTCATGGCAACCACACTGAATATAAAAGAGGTATAAATAACTATTTATTCAGTGCAAAAAGAAGAGATTCCTGTTTGGCAAAAGAAAAAAATGTTCAAAAGAGGAAAAGGAGTACAGAAAACCAATACTGCTGAAAAAGTGCTTTATGAAGATGATGCCAACATCATCCTTCTGACAAATACTGGTATCCATCCATCATTCAGATGGATATTACCTACTGCCTGTTATGAAACTTAATTTTTGTAAAAGCATGTGCAATTCTGAGTTCATAGATCCCCATGGCTTAATTCTGCAAACCCTGCTGGCACCAGGCAGGGCTCAGAACAGATGTACCTAGAAAGTGGAAATAAATATTATGCAAGTTCTTCCACAAATATCTGGCACAGGCTGGCCGTGTTCAGGGTTTACTGACAGCAACACAAACCCATGGAACAGGGTGTGATTGCTGATCTAAGATCTCTGTGCAGAGACAGAAGCCTTGTAAATTAAAATTATTGTTGGTTGGTATCACGGGCAATATCTGTGACCTGGTGTGTGTCAAAGATCATCTGGCCCAGTCTTTCTTGGTAAAAGCACAGCCTAGACAAGATGGCCCAGCCCCCTGTCCAGGTGAATCTTTAGTATGTTCAGTGTTCCTTGGGGACATAACTCCAATGGCTGATTGATCTAACTGAAGAAGTCTCCTCTTGTGTCTGATTGGAATCTCCATACATACAACTTGTCCTCATTGCCCCTCATCTTTTCCATGTGACTCTTTGTAAAAAAGGAATCTCCATCTTCTTTGTAGCCACCCTTTAAACACTGGAATGTGGTCCTAAAGTCTCCCCTAAGCATTCTTCACTCAAGGCTGTAGAAATCCATTTCTCTCAGCCTTTCCTTATATAGCAGCTTCCCAGCCCTTTGATCATCTTTGTGCCCTGCTCTGGACCCTCTCCAGACTGTCCACATCATTTTTGTGTAGTGGGAACCAAACCTGAACATGGTATTACAGGCATGGCCTGACAAATGCTGAGAGGGACAATGAATTCTTTATCTCTGCTGGCCAGGTCCTTGCTGATGCAACTTAGCATCCTATTGGCTTTTTTTGCTTGTTTTCCACCAGGATCCAACATAAAATTGATAGTGGGATAGATGTGATTACTAAGTAAAGTTTGGGAAGGTATCTGCACTGTAGGGAACTGAGTCAGAGGGGATATAAATAGAGAATAGTTCTGCAACTCCAGTAACTAAAGCTGGTTGACTTCAGTATCCTTTTTTTTTTTTTTGTCTCAGCTGGCTGGTTTTCTGGATTAGAATACTCTGTGTTTGGTTCAAGTTCAAACTAGGTAATAATTTCTTTTTCAATTGTTGAATATCTGAGTAACCCATGATGGGGCTTGTCTGGACAGGTTCATGTCACTGGTCCACTCCACAGAGCAAGAGCCTTGTGTGGACATTGCATCAGCAGTGCTTTGCCAGGATGGAAACAATTCATGCAAGATCTTTATATCTATATTTCTTTTATTCTTTTTGCTTTCTTTTTGTCCTCTTTAAAAAAATATATTATCAAACCTGTCTGCTATAAGTGGATGTGCACTGTACTAGTTTGAAGGCAAACCAGTGGGAGATCTCAAGTCAGAAATAGAATTTAATAGGAAAATTGAAGTAAATGCAGTAATACAGGAACAGTGACAGAGTCAGAATCCAACCTGGCACCCTGTTG
>VZTR01005737.1:997-15499 GCA_013400775.1 Chaetops frenatus | reverse complement strand
AGATGGTAATAGAATACACACTTTTGGGTACATCTTACACTGTAACCTAAGACACTGGACATATATTTTCCTTAACAATAGACTAATACAGGACCATCTACGTTGGTGGAAATATTCCTCACATGAAGGAATAGGTTCCTCTTTTTCCAGTTTGATTACTGAGCAGGGTGTTTACTATTTCATAACTTGCCAGAAAATATTTTCTCTTCCCTTCTGCTTCTCATCAAGAAATGATTGTTGAAGTCTGTCTCGAGATATAATGTGATTACAAGGAATGTGTTCATGTTTTAATCCATTTTCAGTAGTTCATAAGCCTTTTGCCATGCAAATAATGAAACAGAATATGAAACACTTTTCTGATTTCAGATGGATGTGTAAGGGGAAAAGTTCAATTCCTTGTTAAAGAAACTTGTGGCCAGATGATTTCAATTTAAATGGAAGAGTAGCAGGATTTCCAGAAACATTACACAGGATTGAACTGGCTATGATGCCTCAGCAGCTGAAAGCAAAATGATCACCCAGTTGTGGGGTGTCTCTGCTGCTTCCCTGGCAGGACTGCTGCCCTGCAGAGCCCATGGAAGTAGTTTCCCTCAGTAATTACTCCAGGGTCACAGAAATGGTCTTACACATCATCTTGGGAAGCTCTGATTCTATGAGGACAAATGTTTTTAGTGGTGTCACCTGAGGTGGAGGGGGTGTGTGAGTATTTTGGCTCTGCTTGAGGAGAAAGATCAATTAAATTTTCTCACTGACAGACCAGGCTCTTTGTAGAGGCTTTGGAGAACAGGTCAGTGAGTTCTTGATTTGCTGTCTACCAGAGAGGCAAATGAATTTAATGATTTTTTAACACCTACATTGTAGACACCTCAGTGTTCTTAGCACCCTGTGCTGGGATGGTTCCCTGCCTCTCCAGGACTGAAGCATCTGGAACCTCTATCAGAAAAACTCTTGTAATGACCACTGAGCAGTCCTGCCTTATGTGGTTTGTAATATCCTTCATTAGGTGGAGCTTTTCTCCCACCTTCCCTGGAGCCATGTAAAATAAGATGTTCTCCCAGCAGAACCAAAACCCTTCCCCAGTCTGGGTCAGCAGAGCTGTGTGGCCATGATCACACTTACTGAGAAAACTGGGTTTGAGTTGTGATAAAGAATGTAGGCTAAAGCCATTCATGATAAGAAGAGGTGGAGTAAAATTGTTGTATTTTTTATGTTAGCAGCTAAAGGTTCCAAAGAGGGCTACTGTGTGCACCTCATTTCTACTCTGAAGCCATTGACTTCACAGAAAGGTCCCTGGATCTTTTTTTGCCTCCCTGCTAGGTTGAAGAAAGCTGTATTTGCACTTATTTTCCTTCACAGAAGTATCTGTAGACCTACGATCATCGTGCCCTTGCTGCCTCACTAAATTTAAATGCAAGCTCCTCAAGACTGTCTGCAGAATGTCTGTAATACTTTCACAACTCCCAGATTGTTCTTCTCAGTCTTGTACTTTTTCACTTTCTTGAAATTTGGAGAGCAAAGCAGCTTGTAATATTCCCAAAGGATTTGTACCAGTATTAATGCAGAATTAATAGAGTAGGAACAATCACTGTCTGCATTTTATCCAGACAGAAGGCTAGAATTTAATTACATCAATTCAGGAAGAAGTTTTTATTTCTTTCCTTCTTCATATGGTTTATGACAGCCTAATATTCTTACAGATTTCCTATGTCAAATCAGCTGTAATGGGTATGTTTGGAGTGCAGCATTTTTTCCACAAATTAAGCCTAGACTTAAAACTTCATCAAGATACCAAGCAAAAATATAGACCATTGCTCTAAGCAGGTTTCTTTTTCAATTTAAATTTATATTTGGTTTGTGAAGTTGCACATTTCAAAGCAGTACAAGCAGTTCTATACGATTTTAGTATCTATTGGACATTCTGCCCCAGAATTTCTATGTTCACACACACAGAGTCATGGTATATTCATATAATCAGTGATGAAACAAAAATACACATTTTGACTTAGTTCATTTGATTGTCCCCATGGGGAACATTTGGCTATTACCTTTTGGCTAATCAAGCTCTATTCAGTGTTCCCTCTTTTCCATGCAGTGTGAACCTTCATGGAAAACCCATAATTTATGGAGCAATTAGTCAGCTGGGCAAGACTGACTATGGAGATAATGAAAACCAGGGAACTTTTTCAGTTGTCAAACCGTTGACAGCAATTGTATAAATGGGTAAATTACAATTCTTTTGGTAATTCATATTAGTTTGGCCTAGAGCAATGCAGATGTTTTGCTGTTGTGCAAAGCAAATACTCAGATATGTGAACAACAGGCACAAATTAATTGTCATTTCAAGTGGAAAACATTCTTGGGAAACATATCAAATATTTAACTAACAGTACTCAACAAACTTGAAGTTCCCCATGCTGGTGTTATTCCCACTGCATATACACTAATTCTGACAAAATGTTGTTTTTCCAAATCACGTTTTCCAAATCAGAAAAATGCTTATGAAAGCTCTCCTTTAGGGAGAATGTAGCATCAGCATTTCATGAATTTATGTGTCAGGTGAAAACATACAGGACTGAAGGTCCTACTGGACCTGTTGGTTCAGATAATTTTAGCTTGGCTGATTCAGGAGACAACCTCCAGCCAATCTGTCCTTGTTCTCATGGACAAACATAAATTCATCAAGAAT
This sequence comes from Chaetops frenatus, assembly GCA_013400775.1. Taxonomy (NCBI): domain Eukaryota; kingdom Metazoa; phylum Chordata; class Aves; order Passeriformes; family Picathartidae; genus Chaetops; species Chaetops frenatus. The sequence goes on along the minus strand of VZTR01005737.1, from coordinate 12,813 downwards.
TAACCACTCGTGATTTCACAATTGAAAACAAAACTGAAGGTCTGGTAGTCAGGGGAGAAATTGTAGTTGACTGTCAGAAGCCTTCTTCACATGTCTGGTAGCTGAATATTTTGGGAAGATGAAAGGTACACCTGCTGTAGTGCAGCAAGACAGAGTTATGCAAGAGTGGGCTGGCGTGGATCATCAGGAATCCAGGATGCTTCAGTGGCAAATAACAGGGGACCGGAGCTAGGGGATAGAAATATAATCTAGTGACATCGTTTTCAGATTAAAAACATTTAGGAAAACACCCTATCTATGACCACTTCCCCATTCTTTTTTCTCTTTTCTATGCATGGTGAGATCTTGCACCACCTCTTTAGTACTTCCCTTTGAAAACCTCATGAGGAGTTCCCTCACACACCCTCCCCTTCAAAGACACTTTTGATGCTCTTTGGAATCACTTTTCCTGAGGTTTTGTGCTCCTAAAAGACAGTTCCAGCACAACAGTGCTTCTCTCTCTTAATGTTATTCAGCTTTTATGGAGCCCTGCTCTCCTGGGGATGGCTGAACACCTGCCTGCCCATGGGAAGTAGTGAATTAATTCCTTGTTTTGCTTTGCTTCTGTGCATAGCTTTTGCTCTGCCCATTAAACTGCCTTTTTTCTCAACCCATGGATTTTCTCACTTTTACTCTTCCAATTCTCTCCCTGATCCCACTGATGGGGGAATGAGCATGTGGCTCTTTGGGGTGTAGCTCCCAGTTGGGATTAAACCTAAACCACAACACAAGTGCTGAGATAATTTCTTCTTTCTTTAGAAACCGGAAGGAATTTAATGTGATAAAAATATGAGTGATGGGGTTTTTTTTTCCCCTCATCTCCTGTTCCTGTCTATATGGATCTCATTTAGAGTCCCAGCAAGCTTTTCTGGTGGAATAGCTCCACATTGATCCCATATCCCCCACACTGCTTTTTTTGGCAACTTCATTGTTCATGTGGCCACAGCTGAAACCAAGCTGTGGTGGGACCTGTGTGCCAAATTCATTCTTACTGGGAGACCTGGTGCATTTTCAGTATTGCTGGGGCTTCTTGGTGCCCAAAAGAGAAGGAACAGGTGAGGTAACACATGATGAAATATAGATGGAATAGCAGTAGGTGGGATCTGTGTGTTGCTGATGTGTCCTTGCTGTAAAGGCAGAGCCTAGCTGGGATATGGAATTAGCAAGTAAAAATAACTCCCTGGATAGACACTGTGCCACCCTTATGATCAGTGTGTTCCTTTGCAAGAACCAGCTTTTTCTAAAATAGAAGCAATGATTCAATTACTCTGACACCAAAATATGAGTTGTCTCCTAAACCAAATTAAAGCAAGGGAAGAGAGATATCTAATTATTAAGCATATAAATCTTGCTTTCAACAGCCCAGATTTACCTTAGAGTGTATTACAGGCTGTAAGCTGTAGGTCTAATTTAGTGATAGAACAAACTACTAAAAAGAAAAAAAAATACAGATGAATCATTCTTATTGCAGGAAAGTATATTTAACATTACAGTGAAATTATTGCTTTATCATAATTTTAATTATTTTGATCTAACAACAAAAACAATCCTCCATGCTATATTATGCAAGTTTACACAATAGGGATTTGAGCCACAGAAGTGTGAGAAATTTATTGTTATTTTTAAAAACTTTCCTAAGACTTAGAACAGGTGGAATATAATGGCCATGTCAGGTTATTTTAAAATTTGATCATAGAATCCTAGAATGGGCCTGGTTGTGAAAGGAATGAGAAGGAGGTGTCTTTACAAACAGTGAGTCTGCTGGTAGATAAAGCCAGATATTGAGAGGTGAAAGAAGCAATGAGTAGAAAAATAAGTACTCTAGGAATTCCACTAATTGACACAAACTGTTACTCACCTAAGGCCTTGCTAAATCTCTGGATTTAGAGAAAAAGAAAAGAACAGAGACACAGAGAGCTCCAATGTGCTTCCAGCAAAGATACTGCACTTTCCCAAGAGCAGGAGCAGCTCCAGGGAAAGCACAACCACACACACACCTCCAACACGGAGCACAATGAGAATAACCATCCCCAAGGGCCTTATCAGCAGTAACTCTCTGCTTGGTGCTGCTCTCAAGCCTTATCTACTCCCATTACAACCCTTTTTAAAGGAGGCACCCCCGACACAGTATCATCTTAAGAAATCAAACCCCAAAATACATTCCTGCAGTCCTGTCTTTGTGATAATCCCACTCTGGCTGGCAAAGCTTCCTCTTCAGTTATCACACTTCATCCTAATGACTTAGCCCAGCTGTTATCCTGCTGGTTTTTTTAGTACTTCCCTGACTGTGATTGACAAGGATGGGAATGGAGCCTGTTGAGGGTCACAAGCAGGAAGGGCTGGGTCAGGGAAGGTGGCAATGCCAGCAGCAGCGAGGCAGGCAGGAAGAGATGGGAGTTAAGGAATGTGATGGTGATGGGGACTGACAAAGGTAAGGATAACACTGCCTCCCTGACCCCTTGAAAAGCTGTAATAATTCAGTTATCACCTTGAAGAGATGCCATGTTACATTCCTAGGTTAGTTGTTGTTTTGCTGGATTCTCTGTGAGTGTGAAGATGGATACACAAGGGCTGTAAATCATCTTCTTTGTGCATGATAGCAAGAATCACTGTCCAAAGGATTTTCTGGTACATTTGAACATTGCCATTACAGCTCCCTTCAGTCATTTCTTCTTTGTCCAAAAAATGGCAATTCCTGCCTCGAATAATGCTGCATTTTAAGGTACATTCATTGGCAGAGTTCAATCCTCAAGAGATTCTCACGACTGACATGCACCTTCCCCTCTATTATAAGTGAGTTTCAGTCATCCAGCTACAAAAGAGTTTGTTGTGGCAAAAATAACACAAATATTGGGCAAGTATTTAGTAAAGATCTTGCTCCTTGATCCCTGTACATTTCCAACACCTGCAGAATTCTCCAAGGCTGCAGACCTCTGCCCACCTTGGGAGGATGAGTGCTCTGGAGGCTTCCAAAGGAAAATTATACCTGGATTCTGAAACTGCCATCAATGTCCCCAACAGGCTCCTCTTTTTGGAATGTGCCATGAGAAGCCAATGCCGTAAAATCTCCATTATTTGTGTAAAAATCATCCCAGGCATAACCACTACAATGACAGTCAGTGGACAGACACATTTATTTTTATGGAAGATCTCATATTGACAAATAAAGTTCAATTCTATTTTGCCAATGCATTGCAGAACAATAAAATCAGAGCAGAGTGGCAATAAATGCTCTCTAATTTATGTATATTTATTTAGCTTTAAGAACTTTAATGGTTCCTGGTTTCATAACCTTGGCTGCTTATTCTAGTGGTTATAAAAATTCTCCTTGTTTAGGCTAAATTTTTGTGACTGCTGTTTAGACTCATTAATGCTTGCTCTATCTCCAGTGCTAATGAGAATATTTTTTTATCCTGGTTATATTTAAAGCATCTTTTTGTCCATTAGTTAGATACTAATGCTTTCTCTGCTGAAAATCATCCATCATAGGCATTGCTGGGGTTTTTCCAGGTCTGTTGTTTTTCTAGGTGGAGTCTTTGTCTCTCTTTAAGCAAAGCACCCAGACTGTAAGTGCCACATTCCTGAATGGAAGCCAGACTGTGCCATGGAGAAGAATATCCTGCCTTGGACTCTGCAGGGCACAGTCCTTGGGTCTTCATATGACATTGTTAACCTGCCCATAGTTACCCAAAATGTGTGGATCTGGCACTTAAAACTCTTCCAGTAATCATTGTTTTGAATAAGTGCCCAATGCCCTTCCTTCCTGTATATTTTAACATGCCTCCTTTTCCATAGGTTGCAGGGCCTTTCACCTCCAACAATTTTACACCTCTGTTGCATTCTGTCTCTATTTTCTTTTGACTTAAGTGGCATTGACAACTGTGCCAACAAAATGGTTCAGGAAAGAACTGATTTAAAGAGGTTCATATGGGTACAACCTGAGAGGGGGAAAATGGAATAAAAGAGTCATGCGAGGGTCTCTGCCAGGTTTTTGGTGGGGAAGAGTGAGATTCTGGCCCCCATTTTGAGGTCCATGGCAGCTGGCCCTGGGCTCTGCTTCCCCCCAAAACAGGCTCAGCCCAGCCTCTACTTCCCCTGTGCCATGAGGCAACAGAATCTCACAGGTGGAATCCTGGGAAGAGGAGCTGACACGTGGCTTTGGGTCCCACCACAGCATCGAGGTGGCACCTGCACAGGTCTGCTTTTTGTTTTTCTTTCTTTTTTGCTGTGGAGGGTTCCTTGTTGCTGTTAATGAAAACACCAAGCTATTCAGTGTTTTGCATTGGAAACAAAAATCTCCTTCTTTGTCTGCTCCTGAGCTTTCTTAATTATTTAAGATATAAGCTTCTTATTATTGAGCTTCCAGTTTTTTTCCATCACATTGTGCCATTGAAAGGGTTGTATAATATTAATAGATGCTTTACATGACATTTCTGAAATCCTGAAATCAAGCATATTTTATAGACACCACAGGAGGTTTCAGTAACTCTAATAAATAATGCTAATTGTGACCTGGAAAAATAAACTCTTTAGGAAACTTTCTAATTCCCAGGTGTTTTAAAAAATCGTAGCACAGATTGTGTTTGTTATGTACTTTGATCAAGTTATCCCTTGTAAAAAGCTGTCCATCATCTTTATTTCTGATGCTACCTATAGATTTTATTGCATTTTGAGCTAAGCCATTTATGTGCTGATTTTATATTCATAGAACTAACTGAAATGTGTCATGAAGCCCAATAAAGTCTTTTTAGATGATGAATATACTGATATTTGCAACTGATGATGTGTGAAGATACAGAGTTGACACCAAACTCAAACCATCTGCAGTTAATCTTCCCATTGTAGCCATTTACTCAGGCTAAGTGAAAGGGTATTGCAAACATCACTGAAAGAAAACAAAACAGAAAAATGTGTGGATGTTGGATGCATACAAATAGAAATGGAAGATTCTTGATTGTCATTTTGTCATCAGCTGTCTGTAAGAAGGATTCTCAAACTGTTTCTCTAGGTTTTCTTCAAGAGCTGAGTCATCTACTGCTGCTTAGGATGAATTTGTGTCATTGTTTTCTGTTTATGTCTTCTCATTAACTTGTGATTGGCAACTTTTTTTGATTAGCCATTCTCCCAGAGACAAATCATTATATCTGAGTAACTGTCTGGACTCCTTTGGCAGCTGCTGCTGGACAGTACAGCTGGTCTTTCTGCAACACAAGACATCTCGTGGATTACATCACATCAATACTTGCCAGGACTCCTGTCCTGGTGATGCATTTATCAGTATGAAATTTTGTTAATAATAAACCAGCTTTAATAAAAGCCTAAGGGCCCTCATTATATTAAGACTGATACATGGTAGACATTTAAAGATCAACAAAGATCAAATACTCTTAGCAACACTGAAATTCCAAAGAATTCTGATAATGAACTTAAACGTGTCCTCAATGCATTTTGCTAAAAAAAAAAAAAATATTTTCTCGAGATCTCAATATTTGCAATTTTTTTCTTGTAGTGGAGAATGCTTGAAGAATAAAGAGAGAAAGAAAAAAAGATAAAAGAAAAATATGAGAAAAGGAAAAAGAGAAAAGAAAAGAGAAAGAAGAAAAAAGAAAAGTGAAAGAAGAAAAAAGAAAAAAGAGAGAAAGAAGAAAAAAGAAAAAAAGAAAAAAGAAAAAAGAAAAAAAAGTAGGATATCCTCACACTCCAGGCTGGAGGCTAAAGTTTGAACTTCAAGCTCTGATATTGCAGCACTGATGTGCAGAGAGGGATAACCAGGAGGTAACAGGGTCCTGCAGGCTTGGGAGAGCGAAATTATTCTTTTGATACTCTAGACATTGGTTTTGAGCTCTGTGTGAGCTGTCCTGGGCAGAGGTCAGCTCTGCTGTTTCCTAACCAGCACCACTTGGCTTCTCCCTGACCTTTCCATGGATCCAGGCCGCTGCTTTCCCCGCAGTGTCCCTGCAAAGAGAGGGTGCACAAGGCTCGGGGAATGAGCCAGGAGCACTTTGCTGGATTAGGTTTTTCCCATCTGCCCAGAAACCCGAGTCCACTGCAGGGATGTTACAAGCTGCTCTTCCACACACCAAATATTCCACCTTGGAGAGCACAGCTGCTGCTTGCTGGCTTTTGCTGTTAATTTGGTTTTGCAATTAGTTGGGTGGTGCTAATATCGTTTGGGCAGGGAATATCATGGACAGGAAAGGAACAGTGCAGGTCACTCACGCATGGAGAGCTTCCCTTTCTCCCATGGGAAGCCAGCTGATTTAGGGATGTTCATTTCTCCTGGGAATTGGGCACATCCCTACCACTTGCTGGCATGGCAGCTTGTCCCAATGAATTCCCTTCTTATGGCACAATAAACTTCATTTATTTTGTCCAAATTCTGTTATTTTCTTAAACAAGCTGATGCTAAACTCTACATCTACTTAAAAAATTAGTGTTGTGCAACTCTCATTTAACATTTGTTGTCCCTCTGTGTATTTCCCACATGGTGGAAAATATAATTGGATTATACAATTTACAAGGAACATATTTTTAATTTACTTTATAACCACTTCTTTGTCAGGTATTGTCTGAGCCAGATGCCAAATTCTTATATTAAATCTATGTTGACTTAATCTTTGCTTCAGGGAAGAAATTACTGTACACAGTGCTAAACAATCACTGTGACACATCCCTGTGCATAAAAACAAAAACTCCTTTCTCTTTCTTTGTGTCACATATTTTGCTTGGGCTTTGTATTCCAAATTTCCTTGTTCCCTGTCTTGTATTTCTTGGCTGTCCAGGTGTTCTCTGACTGCTTTATCTTCCCTGTGAGCCAATGAACATATTCCCTTCCTTCATGTGTCTTGCTCCAGAGGAGTTGCCTTTATTGCTCTCACTCTCATATTTCAATTTTTATTTCCCTAATTAAACCATTAAGTGACTTTTCTGGGGGAATGATGAAGTAAAGGAGGGTTGAAGTTTATATTCATCTGAATGCTGTTAATGATTTGATATAAGTTAATTACTCTTATCTGCTCTATTCACATTCTTGCATGTTCAAAAGACTTTTGATAATTATACAGTGGTGCCTATTCTTATTCAAAAAACACTTATTTCAGTTTTTAGGACTAATATCTAAATTTAAATGAGTGTATTTTGAAAAGACTTTGCTGACATCTCATTTCCTCTACATTGAGACTTGCTGCCCCAAATGATTCATCAGCCTGCTGGCTCTATTCCTATCTACTGTCTTTGGGTAAAATTTCCAAGCTGAGTTTGAAGCCCAGTTTCCTCTTCATTTTCATTTGGGCCAGTGAGGGGGGAATGTGTAGGACTTTTGAAATGTAGACATTTCTCAAGCCCCTCAATTCGTAGCTGGCTGGAATTTTTTCAATTTTTTTTTCAAAGTCACTTTTTCAACATTTCTTGGGGTTGGTGAGTGAGAGGGTTTGAAAAACAAAGCTGTTTCTGCCAGCCAGGTTTCTGCACTGTCACACCTGAGAGTATATGTCCGGATAGCTCTCTCAGTATATCAATCTCTGTCTCACACACTTTTATTTTCTCTGAAGACCTTTAATAATTTTTTTTCAACAGACTGGCTCAGCAGGTTCATGTATGCTGCAAAATCTATGTCCCAGTCCTGGATCTCAGGAAGATATTCCTTTTAAATGCAAATACAAACCAGAGGTCAGAGAGGGCAAAGAGCTATTGAGTGCGATTTCTCTGACAGTACAAGATCATTCACTGCAAAAAACCCACGCTCTGTGTATATTTACACTTGAATTTGAAATATATGTATTGCCTCTTTTTTTAATGGAGAATATTCTGTCCTACTCTTCTTAAAATGAATAATGACAAGAGGCTGGTCCACAAAACAGAATCTGATATTATTTATGTTGCTAATGGCAGTCAATGTGAGCAGTAAAACAGAATGGATGCATTCAAAATTAATTATTCAACAGCACCTGCTGGTGTCCTTAGAAATACTACAGCATATTTCTGGGAAATGTTTTTTCATTACTCTAAATTTTTTGTTACCCAACCCCTAATTCGGGTGATTATAATACAGAGAAAGAAAAAACCATTTTTTTTTTAATAGCCATCAATTTTTTTTCTTTATTAGTCTTCCATCTCTGTCTAATGGAACTCTGTCTCTCCAGAGAGTGGCAAACTCACCACAGAGGGTCTTGGTCCCATCTGTGCAGGAACAATTAGAAGCATTTTAACTCTTGGCGTGCAGAGGGATAAAATTCCATTATTCATGAAGTGGTCTGTGTTAATCTGGCCCATTCTGATTTGTTGGGGAGGAGGCACAGGGGTAGCTTCTGTGAGAAGCTGCTAGAAGCAGCCATAAGTTTAAGATACTGTTTTATCTTCACTAAGCACTAAGTATTCCTTGCATGCAGTTTAATCAAATATCATGAAAATAAATTTGAAGTCACTAGAGACATGCTAATAAAAATGTCTCAGGTGCTAAATCCTAACCAAATTATGAACTTAGTGTATTTCTGGAAAAAAATAAAAAGAAAATTTACAGCTTATATTTTCTGTAAAACTTCTTTTTTTTGGGTTTGCAGTAAATTTATATGTCTGTGTGCAATACCCAGGAATACAGAAGGAAAAATTCCCTGCCTGAGTGTTCATTTCTCTTTGGAAAAGCTGGTAATGCTTCCTGTTCAGTGCTGTTCAATAGCAATTCACTGTTTCAACTAAATACAAATGCCACACCAGGAATAGGCTGGTAAAACCTGTTAGGAACTGAAGTCCATAAGTTGTCACCTTCCACAAATTCACTTTTCTTCACAGGGGCAGCAAAAAATTCATGAAAGTGCCTGTACAAGCACAAGGAAAATGAGCTAGCTGGCAACAGATTTAACCTCCTACTATGCTGGAAAATGATTTCTCATGTGAAGACCACTTGTCAAATAAAAGTTCCTTTGTAATGTACAGGAAGTTCAGTAATTGCTGCAGCTCTTCAACCTCTCAGACAGAGGTCACTGGAACCAATAATCCAGCCCCAAAATATTATTGTGTGTACTCTGTTGACTGAATACACCCTCTGTCAGCACAGTGCTGTGCTAGCATTGAACACTGGTGTTCACCTTCTACATGGGCTGAGAGCCTGCACTTCAGCACAAAATGATTGCTTGTTCTGCCTTGGACACTGCTCCTTGTCTGGCACAGCTGCCCATGAGGGCTGCCTGGGGATCTGGGATTCCTTCAGCCACAGTCAGAACTCCTTTGGAATAGTGCATATATGGTTAAAGCCAGGCACAGGTGTCACTGATGGGAAGGTGGGAGCAGAAGGAAAGGAGGCCTAATGACTAGACAGAAAACTTGAGTTTCTTTGGGTCTGTGGAGTTAAACTTTTCCAGACGCTGCCTCCTTTTGCAGGGAAGGAATTCCCCCCTCCTACCTATCACAAAACATAGGAAAATGTAGCCTTTGGTAGACTTTCAGAAATGTTGCCTTATGCTGTTGCCACCAAGAGGCTGCAGCAGAGAAGAGCATTCACTCCTACCTTAGAGTAATATGTAAATCAGAGCTGGGGCTTCAAAGGGGTTATCCATACACTAGGATTTTCCACATATCCATGTCATGGGAGAGAAACACAAGATTGGTGCAAAGGGAATTCTAAATGTCACAATTATACACCAAGTGCAGCTATCATTTTATTCAACAAGAAAACAAAACTGAAATGTCAACATGTTCGTGTGCAGGTTTCCACACTGGTCCTTTCAGGAATGCCAAGAGGAAGGCAGAATTAGGAAAACTGTTTAGCAGATCCTTGTGGCAACAGCAGCTAAGTACCAGTTACTTACCTTGCCCACGCTGACCGGGTCGGGTGAGGTGAGAAAAATAAAAAAGTAAAAAAAGCAAAAGTAAGAACAGTTTAATAACAGGAATAAAGTAAAATATAATAATAATTATTATTATAGTAAGGAAGGAAAATAAGAGAAAGAAAGGAATAAAACCCAAGAGAAGAATAAGCACCACTCCCCACTGAGTGATGCCCAGCCCATTCTGGAGCAGCTCATGGCCAACTTCTCCCAGTTTATATGCTGCTGTGGAATATCCCTTTGGCCAGTTTGGTTCATCTCTCCCAGCTTTTTGTACACCTGCTCACTGACAGACTATGGGAAACCTGGAAATCCTTGTTTTAGGGTAAGCACTACCTAGCAACAACCAAAGCATCAGTGTGTTATCAATGTTGTTCCCATTCTAAATCCAAACCCCAGCACTGCCCCAGCTCCTAGGAAGGAAACTCTGTCTATCCCAGCTGAAACTAGGACACAGATCCCTCTTGGCATTGCTCTGTAATAGTAGGACGTGCTGCAGTCTCCCAAGATATTTATTGGAGGTTAGTGAGCCACTGTGCCTCAGACTACAAACTCTGAAGTTTGAGTTATTTTAAGGGCCTTACTGGGCAACATTATTTTACCTTCTGGGCATCCATTCTCCAGCACTGTTCAGAATCTTGTTTAAATCCCTACAAAATAAATGTCCTCTGCTTGAACCCCTTAGTTAAAATGATAAACAAAAGGATTAAACACATTGATAAAAAACTAGGTTTGGGACAAAAACGTGGCTGAGAGTTGCCAGAGCAATAAATGTTTATTTAAACCTTCCCTTTTCCCAAGAATTTGGTAGCAAGGAATGCTGGAACAGCCTCGGGAAGAGAAACTTTGGGGTGACCTAATTATGGCCTTCCAGTACATGAAGAGATCCTACAGGATAGATGGAGAAAGACTATTTACAAGGGTCTGGAGTGACAGGACAAGGGAGAATGGCTTCAAACTGACAGAGAGTAGGTTTAGAATGGATATTGGGAAGAAATTCTTCCCTGTGAGGTTGCCCAGAGAACCTGTGGCTGCCACAGCCCTGGAAGTGTTCAAGGCCAGGTTGAATGCGACTCCAAGGTTACTTGTGTCTAGTGGAATGAGATGATCTTTAAGGTCCTTCTAACCCAAACCATTCTATGATTCTCTGAAGCCTGTGGATTTCTTTCCCTTCTATCTCTCCTATGCAAAATTTTACAGGTTGTTTTTCAATGGATATTTCACACAACTCTCCAACCACTGCTTCGCATCATGTTTGGAAAACAGAGTTAGAGCTCAGGCATAGCATTCAGACAACATGGATTCTCTCCATGGATCAATCAGAAAGCTAAAAGAGGATGTGGAATTTATTGAAGAGAAAGGAATTTTGTAATGCCTTTCCAAGTTATAAATCTAAGAGGGAGAAAGATTTTTTTCAGCCACTTTTGAAGGAGTCTCAGACTTTACGGCCCCCATATCTTTGTATTGGGTGTTGTGGGTTGAGAAGTGATTTTTCCCTGTAAGGAACTTGACAGCTTTCTTCAGGCCTGGAAGAACCAATTAGCTGGCTAGTTCTAAGATGGACACTCTGTTTAGCCACTTAAGAAGCTGAGTATGCCTCTGTGATTCACATTTAAGAAAGGAGAAGCCCATGAAAGTCTCTCTTGCTTCTGGTTTCTGAACAGGTAACAGGGACCCCAAGCAGCCCCGCGGGGCCGGCCTGGGCTGGGCCGGGGCCAGGCCCTCACAGTCGGGCCCTGCCGGCTCCGCGAGGCTGTGCCAGGCCAGGCACGGCTGAGATCCTGCCCCAGCTGAGCCCTGGCCTGGCTGCTGAGATCCTGCCCCAGCTGAGCCCTGGCCTGGCTGCTGAGATCCTGCCCCAGCTGAGCCCTGGCCTGGCTGCTGGGATCCTGCCCCAGCTGAGCCCTGGCCTGGCTGCTGGGATCCTGCCCCAGCTGAGCCCTGGCCTGGCTGCTG
>VZTR01005735.1:44225-75222 GCA_013400775.1 Chaetops frenatus | reverse complement strand
GTTTTAAACATTTATTCCTAACCTCATAAAATTTACCCTTAAAAATCTCATTTTGTGTTCTTTGAATCAGATCATTCCTTATTTGTTAGTTGCCATATTTATAGAGAGAGGTAATACATTTTTAGTCCAATAAGTATATATTGTTATAAATATTTAGTATTTACAGCCTAGAAATGTGTAAAACTTTACCACAGATGAACAAAGGTTTATTACAGCCCTCTGGAAAAAGATTTTTGCCTGGTTTACTTTCTGAATATAGTGTCATTTTATTTGTAACCCAGAGATTAGATGTTCAGACCTCTGCTCTTCTAGGATGTGTCTTCTCCTTTTCTCAGTCATAATGAATTNCTCAGTCAGAATGAATTGAGAATTATTATTCTAGAAATAATAGAAACACTACCTAAATATTGCCATCCCACAGAATGTCACCTGAGAACTACGTTCCACTTATACTCAAGGTCATGCTCTAAGTAGTTCATCTGAAATACCTGAAACATTCCTTTTAAGTTGGGATGAGTCTCAGCTAAAGTTTACCTGTTTCTACCTCCTATGCAGAGACATTCATATGTATATGAAATATATATATATATATGAACTAAGATAATACATTTTAAAATAAATCAGTATAATGGTATACCTTTCAGATTCCTTTAACATGTCTCATTTCTCATCCTAGGTCCCTTTTTAAATCTTTATTACAGAAATACCGTTCTGTTATATAAAAATACGTGTACTATGTATATAGTAAAGGATATGGTTTCTTCCCTCTTCCTAGTTTACAAAACCTTTTTTTGTTTCTTAAATTTATATACTCGCTAAGTGCATAGATCAGCCTTTTATAAACATTTTACTTAACACATGTTTAAGAGTAGTTGAACTTAATGCATTATTAAAAAATAATCTTGAATAAAAAATTATTTAATATACGACTATGTTTCCTGTGGACACTTGATATTATATCATCAAAATTTTCTGTTAAAAAGATATCATTTAGGGATTTTAAGAATTTCTATTTCAGTCATAAATCTGATTGGATTTTAAAATAATTAACTCAATTTGTCTAAGCTTGTATAAAAAATATGAAATAGCAAAAAAGAAAAAAAAGTATTTCACGCAAGCATAAAATTTTGTGGCTTCAACAAAAAAGTTAAAATTTTTCATTATATATCTGACTTTTTCCAGAGTGTGCAGCATCAGCTCTTAATCTGGTGCCACTACATATCAGGAAATGAGCATATTATGGAGAAAAATAACATAATTCAGAAGTGACTGAGTCTTGTCTAAAATTAAAATCCAACTGCCAGTTCAGAAAGCACTAGAAGTTTAAAAATAAAATTTCATGTTTCACAATTCTACAAAGTGTGCTATTATTACTGCTCAAGAGGTTGAGATAATGACATCAGTGAAAAACTGGTAAATACAGGTTGGATTGAGCTATCTCTGCTTCCATTTTAAATTTATTCCTGGTTGTTTATATTTACTGGATCTTTCTGCCTGTGGACACATTGTACTTCTCTGGGTGCGTTCAGCTTCAAATTGTCTAGAGTCAGATTAATATATGAAGAAGTCCACAGTCATAAAAGAAATAAAAGTGTGAGCTGATGATGAATGAAATTTCATTGACTAAACTTACTGTTTTATTCAAAATAACTTGATATAATGAACAACTATCAGAAGTGGCAGGCTTCTATGAAAATGCTGGTTCCTTAAAAAAAAGGATAGTTCAAAAAACCCCAAAATGTAAGAACCCTTTATGATAGTCTTAAAATCCATTAGAGTTTTATGACTTGAACTAGAGGATGTATTAACTAAAAATGCCTGTTATAAAAAGCATTTTCAGGGCTATGAAAATCCTAGTAGTGTTCCTTGTTGATGTCTTTACTTTCACTCCTATCAACAAGTTCTTTTATACACCTTAGAATTTGCAATTTCACAAATTATCAGCAAGTAGATTTCCACTGATGAGGTGGGAATTGATGGTGCTGCACTCTGGCAATTACCATGACAATGTTACTGAGTACCTTTCAGAGTGGTAAAGCAGAAAGGTTATTAGATAAGAGCTGAGGAGCTGACAGCATGCTTTTCATGTTGTCACACAACAGTGAAGTAGCAACTAGATTTTTGGCTGACCACGATTTCGATGCACTTCCTCTCCTTTATCATTTCCCTCTTGCCCTTGTCTTTTCTGTATTATTCCTTTGCCACCACAGAGACTATAAATACATGCTAGAATCCCAAATCTGCCTTTAAACTGGTAGACAAAAAAGGCTTCATTGAGATTTTTCCCTGACCAAGAGTCAGAACACTTACCAAAATGATGAGCATTTTTTGTTTTATTCTGTGGAAAATTTATAAGCTTTTGTTGGTAAGAAGAATACATTTAATTCCATAGCATTCTGTGCTGTCCCCATTGTTTCCAGATTCTAAGTTCAGGTATCTGTGAGTATATAGCAAAGACATTTGCTATCCACCATCTGTAGACTCTGTGGTCTCTCTTTCTGTCTTTGTCTGCAGACACATAAGAAACCTTTTCCAAACAAAATATAATTTTCTCACAAAAATTAATGTCCAAAGAAGTTGCAACATTAAACTTGATTTTGTTTTGCAAGGTTATAAGCTCTTCAGTTAACCTCTGTAAGGCTGTATGAGGATCATGTCTTGCCACGTTACTATTAAGCTACTTACCATATATATCGTGAGGGGTGGCAAATATCAAAGCAGCTATTTTAAGAAACCAAATAATATGTGTATGCACACATGCACGTGCACATGCACATACAACAAATATGATTTTAGTTTCTCAAAAAAATCTCAAAATCGTAATGCTATCTAATGCTGTCTTCTCCTTGCAGGTGAAAATCAAAGTTTTATACTAATATTCTGTTTAATGTTAATTTATGTGTTTTAAGTTTTAAAATTATGATTTTTTATGTTGTGTTGGTCATTCAGTGAGTTAGGAAGGCTGTTCTCTAAAACTGAGGCTGACAGTGCATAAATTAAATAGTACCTCTGCTTCTCAGCTATTAAATCTTGTATCTACACATAAATACTTGAACTGGCTCCTGCATGCAAGTGCCATGGCTACCTGCAGACAAATACACACACATGCACTCCATCTGAGCACCTGGGCACTTAGCAATTGACTAAGCTCCATCACAATTCACAAATCAACTGGAAAAGGACTAAATGAAACCAAAATTCGTGGAAACTACAATCTGGTAGTCATGTTCAGGCCATGAATAAGCTTTGAACTTTCTTTGAATCACAGCAGTTGCACTGGCCTCATTCAAAAATTTCCTGGGGAAGATCAAATCTGAGGCCCAAACTCATTGTTCTTCTTAGTACCAGAGGACTCAAAAGCAAAAAAGAAAGCAATATGAGCTACAAATTAACTTGGAATGCTTCCATGCTTCACTCAGCTCAGAAATACTCAACCAAAGTTATCTAACGTGTTTATAATCACATAATCACACATCATATAGCATTTACCATGGAAAATTTCTTTTTGCTGGGTTATACTTTAAGGAAGGAAGGCTACTATGTACTTAGGAAAAGGACGCAAAATTATTCTTACACGTCAAAATTTTCAAAAGAGCAAAAGTGAATAAATCTCTTACAGAGAGATAATCATTTGTTGTTAGTCCTATTAATGTTTCAACAACTTAATAGTCCAATTTATTAATACAGAAAAGCCTCATTAACAATACGACTAAAATTTTATTTAAAAAAAAAAAACACTTAGTCACTCCTAGTATCTCTCCCTCTTCCCTGGTGTGGTAGTCACATCTAAGAAATATCCCTCAAGATGTGAAAGTCAACATTTAGTCCTTCCTTGAAAAGAAGAAGGATGGTAAAGGTTTTTGTGATAAGCTGACAGTGCTCTGCCCTCTCTGCTGGTCTCAAGGATGAGGAAAAATTGTTCAGACATAGACCTAACAATAAGGCCTCACTCCCAAACACAAGTATTTAAATGCTTTACAGAAAACACTAACTGCTCTTACCATCTGGGAGATGGGAAGTAAATGCCAAAGTGTTCCTTAACTGTATTATATCATGCATTTTGGGATATTTGAAAATTGAAATATATATTCAACAAGGAAAGGGAAGGTGAGGGTTCCACAGTTTGTACTGGAGTGAGTGCTAGCAAGTTGAGAATAGGCTAAACTCTTTATTCAGGATGTTGGTTAGTGCAGAATACATTCATAAATCTAATTGCTTGGAAAATAATTTTGAAATTACATGTTGAAAATTTGTATTTAAAAATATGTAAAAATTTATTTACCTCTGCAGGTTTTTGTAAACCTTGAATCCAAGGTGTTGAAGGGAAAAAATATTGGAGCAACTCTCTACTTTGAGCATAACGTGATATTTTTTGTATTTAGATAACCTATAATTACAGTTCCATTATATTACTTTTTTTGTGATAATCTGTAATAGGCCACAAGATATTTTTATTTACACTGAAGCAGCCATAATTTCCCCTTTTTTATTATATGTGTTGTTTCAGTTTGGGACATGGTGCTACTTCTGATGTTCATAAAGGAGCTCTTCCTTCACAGAATGATAATTCTCTCCTACTTTTTTGGTTGCTACCATAATTTTATGGTTATTCTAATTTAATTCCATTCATTTGTTTTATCTTAAGATAAATAAAAGCTTCTTTTCTTATTCTAATTCTACCAAAGTAAAAGCAATAAAAGATAACTCCAGATCTCACTAAAATAACAGTGCCTTTTGGTAAAGAGGATAATCCTCCCTGCCCCCCACCCCACACATTTTTTATCTGCTAGTTATTTAGATCTGGAGTCCTTCCAAAACTGAGAGTCATAGATGCATTATGCTAAATTCAGTTGTAACACACATTTCATCTTAGGTTTCCCTATACCCGAACCCCTCATTTTGGGAAGAACAAGAAGTTTAATTAAATATGTATTGCGACTTTCATCCACAATGTCAGCTCAGGATGATGATAAATGTGAGTGGCTTGCCAGCAGTACAGCTTTTCCTTTTATCTCTCTCTATTTTTCAGCTGCCAAGAGAAAAGTCCCTCAATCTAAAGTTTATAAGCAGCAAATAGCACAATTAAACCACCCTATGGCCTTTTATGTACCTTAAAATTACACAAACACACACACACATAGGTATGTAATTATAAACATAATTATTTACTTGTATGTGCATATTCCAATATATGCCTGTATGTATTTATATGTACATATATAAAAGCCCTAGGAAGATTTGTTCCCTTGAAAATAATAAAACCTATTTGTAGCAGCCCTGAATATACTGAAATATCTTTCCTGTACCAGGGAAATGGACAACAAGCTATAGTTTGAGTAGAGGAAAATTCTATACAGTTCAGACACTGCAGAAAGGGAGCTGTTGAATGTATAAAAGGAATAAAGAATTTCAAAATATGCATTTTCCATAGTGTATATTTATTTTTCTACTTTACGTTGTTTAAAAGTTTGAATGTTTATTCTTTTCTTTTGAGAATCTAACCTAAAATCAATCAATTAGAAAGTTCAAATTCAGCATTCTTGGCTTTCTTTATAATCACTGAAACAATATTCTGCCATTAGACCAACTGCTGTTTCAAATATGAGTTTTACAAGTCTTGCCCTTACAGAGTAAAAGAAAGAAGGCTTGAGGTTGGTGGATAGTCTTTTCTATGCCTCTATCTCCCACTCCTCACTCTTTCTTCTGCTATCAAGGAATGAATCAGTCTTCAGAAAGAGTGAACTATTCACTTACTGCTCTTATGACTGAAAGGATCCCAGATATGCAGCATAAATTCTCTATTTTTTTAGATGATACAAGCAAGAACTAAATGAAGATCTGTTTCAAGTAAGAGGGTCATTCCATCTAATCACTGGTGGCAAAAACCGGGAACCTTTTATTAATTCCCATTTAGATATTAAACAGGGTGCAGGCGTGTTTCAAACTAAAATGTTTATTCTTCTGTAAAGTTGTATTATTAATGTTACATGTATAATTTAACATCACTTTTACACAAATAAATAAAGATTAAATATGAAAGTTTATTTCTTTTACTTAGTAAGTACACACATCCTCAAAACACCAAAGAAAAGAATCATTGAAATGATCATACTATGCATTCATTTGCTTTTAAATCCTACATATTACATAGTTAATCTTTACAACAGTGTTTTAAAAAAAAACTGTGTACCTATGAGTGTAATGGTATATTATAGATATACATTGGCAATTTTGTAAGAGTATACTGATGATGTAAAACAATGGAAGTCTTAAAATTATATACACATATTCTTTCTCAGCTCACCACAAATTTTTCATTCTAAATTGTGCACAAGAAATGTATGCCTCAATATTTCTATTCCTTTTCTGGTGACTGAAATTACAATTCAGACATAGTGAGGAAGAGCAAATATTTAAAAAATATGAATACCTAAAAAAAGGAAAGATATTAGTGGTAGAGTCTGAGCCTGTAATCAATAATATAAGTTATCTGTGAGATGTGGGAAAAGTTTATGTCACTGTGGTTTACCTCAGGGTTCAACCACTCAAGCTTGCCAATATTCATAACTAAGGTTGTTCTGAACTACTGTCAAGCCTTGTTCAAAAGTAATTATGACTCAACAGCACAAACTCCAGAGCCTTGGACACAAGGCAAGGAAGTTTGTGTCAAAGTGCATAAAAAATAAGCTACATTATTTCTTAAACTTCACAAAAACTACCATAAGACTTTTGCTGAAAGAAGATTTCTGAGTTAGTTAAGCTTCATCAGTTGCTACACAACAACCCAAACTTTAGACCCTGGAAAGCAGCAAACTTTTCTGTAGAACAGGTCAAGGGCCTCTGGCCTCTGCAGCAGGGAGTCATTCACTGCTCTCAGGTGTTGCTTTCTCCTACTGCTCCTTTGTGGTCCAGGGTTCAGATGCACTGCAGGAAAGTACAGTCGTCTTCTCCTCAACTTGAGGGCAGTGAATGTACTCAGTAGCTGCAAATGCTCCGGTGTAGCAGGAGCCTTCCTCCTGGCACCAGGAGGCACCTTCACCTTCCAGCCTTTACCTGCCTTCCTCCTTCCAGCTGCCTCTTGCCATCTTTCTAGGGACAGGTTCCACTTCTGAGCTCATGGAAGGAACAGTGTGGCACCAACTACACAAGCTTTTACCATTCATAGGCCTCCTCATATATTTTGCACACCAGTGACTATGCAGCCATCCCCTACTGACTAATGAGAATCACTGTGCAAGGCTAACTTAGGTAATAGGCCAGTAGACCATATTGTTCCAATTACTTTCTGAGTTCTGTAATTTAAATGCCATTGAGGGTAAAAAATGAAGAGGTCTGTTTTTGAGCTCACAGGTTTTTTAGGCAGCTCGATTTACAGGTAGGAACAATTAAAATTGTACCTAAAGCTACAGATCACAACATTTGGAAAGTAAACCACTAATGAAATTAAAAGTCTTGTAAAATTTCTAAATCAGTTGTCTCCACCATTAGACTATAAAAAGTAACATATTTTCAGACTAACAGTTTAACAAATGTACATGAAAATATTTATTGGCAAGTACTTCTTGTACTTATGTATTTGAACTGCAACAAGTACAAAACTAATGGCTGCAGTGTATCCCTCAAGCTGAAATTATGTCTTCCCACTATATGAAATACTTTCCAAACAGTTCCCTACTTTCCATGGTTAAAAAATCTCTGTATTTATACCAAGTGGAATCTGAATGAAGAAGCAGAGCAAAAATTCCAGCATCTATGTGTTTATTATTTCAGCTCCCTGACATCCTCTTTGCTGATCTTCCAGGCCGCAGTGTCTTTTTCCATTCTAAATATGCAGACAAATCCTCACGGGCACACTTGCGTTCAAGTTTCAGAAAAAATAAGGATCACACATATCGATGCTCTATATATGGAAATATTTCTTGTCACACAAAATGGATCTTTTCACTGTCTGACTGTCAACCCCTTCCTGATCAAACCAGACAACTCCAGCTTCTGCTGCTTTTCCAGACTCTTGGCAGCCTCTCCTGACATCTGCACATCTTGCATTTACAAGTACACAGATTCCAGAGCTGTCAGTGGATGGAAATAATTTTGAAATCCAGAGTGAATACAAATGGATTCTCTGTAAAAGGTTTTTATTTCTGTGTCAAGTCATAGATATGCTAGAACAGAAGCTTCCATTTTACACTTCCCAATTTCCAACAACATCACAGAAGACTGGAAATGTCCCAACAGCAAATGGATGTAAGATTTTTCTTAAAGTTGTTCATGTACCAAATAAGCAAGTGAAAAAAGTCTTTTTTTTTCCTTTGGATATTTTGCTACATCCTAATAAATATAAGGGGGGATCTCTTGTACTGTCTTTCTTCTTTTTCAAAGAAAACTTTCAAACAAAATAATATGGTGTCTGGTTTGTTTATAACAGTGTCATATAGGAGTTCTTTGAGTAGTTATAGATTACGGTATACAGTATTGGCAAGGTAAGGTAATCCATCCATTACCTACTATATCTCACTTTAAGAAGAAAAAAATTTATACCATGAAAGACCAGTATTGGTTTCTTTTAGAACTCATTAGCCTGAACTAGTTGCTTATTTTGGATGCTGCAAAACTGTGATCTGACATTTGTGATGCGAGATTGACATTTTGACAATTGAGCAGAACTTCTTAACTTTTTAAACAAAACCAGATTCCCCTTAGAATAAATTTATTTGGGGTAAAATTTAACAGCTTCCAAATTTTTGCATAGAAAAATAAATGAAGTTGCCAGACTTTTAACTGCTACTTAAAAAAAAAAATTACAACTACCAAATAAACCAAAAGAGCTAGAAAGAGATAAATAATTTCTGTTTTTGCCAACACTAGGAAACACAATATTACTTCTGTCCTTCAGTACTTAAAGAGGGCATATAAGAAAGGTGGGAACAGATGTTTTAGCAGGGATTGCTGTGATAGGGCAAGGGGTAATGGTTTCAAACTAAGAGAGGGTTGATTTAGATTACGTATAAGGTAGAAAGCTTATTTAATAAGGGTGCTAAAACATCGAAACCATTGCCCAGAGAGGTAGTAAATGCACCATCCCTGGAAATATTCAAGGTTAGGCTGGACAAGGATCTGAAATACCTGGTCTAGCTGAAGGTGGCCTACTCAGTGAAGAGGGATTGGAGTAGATGGCAAAGTTTGAATCCATCCCAAACCATTCTATGACTCCGAGATTCTGCCTTTATTTTTGGACAAAAAGCATTAGACAAAAAGCATTGTCCGAGAGGAAAAAGCCATTTCTGCTGGATCTTTTTGAGCGTAGCCCTACTAATTGCTGAATGCAGAATTGGAGTCTTCTACAGTTGTGCCTGGCCAAAAGCCGCCTTTCAGGGAGTCAGATGCAATGGACCCCTTTAAGTGATCCACAAGCACATGGTAGTATGTTGACCCTGACCCCAGTGACAAAACTTAAGCACTTTGTTGAGCTGTGAGGCAGCCTGGAACGAAATGTGAAACAATTATATACCTCGAGTATGCAAATCCCTTGGAACATTATCATAGAGATAGATACATCAGCAGAAAGCTTTTCTAGAATATGCATTTTGCTGCAGGACGAACAAGTGTATTCATTAAAAAGAAGGCATAACAGGACTGTAAGGAAAAAACAGTGTCAACAAAACTCAACTAGCTTTTGCTTAAAGCCTTGAGAGTGGCAAGTGTCAGCCAAACTCACCCCAGTCTGAACTACTGAATGTTTTCTGCATGATAAAAGGCTGCTTGACCTACTTTTATCTTCTGGATGAAAAATTGAGGTTTCTGTCTGCTGACAGCTGTTGCACTTCCAAAATAGCAGTAATCAAGTGACTTTTTATTCCTTCTAAAAATAGCTGTGCCAAATCTGTCCTGGATGATGAAGGCTGAATTAGAATGTTTCCTGAGGAAATGATGAGTTATCCATTGACCACTGATCAGGAAAAGGCACAAGTTACTTAGCCACCATGTGCATAAGGTGAACATGAGAAAGAAGAATAACAAATATGTTCTCTAAGACACCCATGTCAACAATTATAAGAACATATTTGTAAAACTTTATAGAAACTGCATGCTGAGAATTTTATGACATCTTCTTGTTTTAGTTAGAATGCAGTAATTACTGGCAGTAAGTGCTGGGAGTATCTTGTATATGGCAGGTAGCCTCAAAAAGGAGCTTTGTAAAATACTTCCTTTATGACTTGGCCACTGTAGCTATTATTAATCCTAATTTCCCTATACTACATGCCCTAAATTTATTTCTTTTATTCATGATATTTTTTTTCCTTAAAGCAAAATGTCACGGTTCAATAGTAATGGCATAACACAACAGACAGTTTATATTCTTAGGAGAAGAATACCATTTAGATGTCTTTTCCTGTATGATCCATTCAAGAATCAATAAAAATTATGAAAGTTTCAAGATTCTTATTTAAGGATGTCTGACATGTCATGATGGAGATGACACTACTCAAAGCTCAGGGTCCCTCTGGAAAGCTCAGTGGGGTGGGATAAGCTGACATACTGATTGACTGCAGATGAACTTCTATAAGCATTGAAAGTAAACCTTGCAATGTTTGATTTAATTTCAGCTTCTAGTCAAAAACAGAAAAGGTTCATCTGGAAATCATATTTCCACTTACATTGTTTAATATGTCATATTGTTTAATAATTACAGCAATAATATTCCTTGGATACTTCAACAATAAGCCAGTAAAATTTTACAGAGAAAGACAATTTATTCCTCTAGATACCTTACTGTCTTCAGAATACAATGAGTCGTATTGTATAATAAAATCAAAACACAGAAGAGAAGAGAAACTGGAAAAAGAAATTAGAAGACAATCAAAATAATAACAATGTTATTTTTTCAGGACATAATAACTTATCACATGCCCAGCTGTGGACAAAAACCAATTTCCACTGGGTTAAAAAAAAAAAAAAAAANAAAAAAAAAAAAGAATCCCAAAACTAACAACAGAAATGAAACTGTAGAATAGTGTAGTTGTGACAATGACTTTTGACCTACTTTTCCTGACTCTGTGTCTTTGTAGCTGGAGACTCCTGGATACTGCAGGAGAGCAGTAAGACTTATTATTAGATTCACCATTTATTAAGGCTAAGCACCAAAGCTTTTAGGTGGCTAAGAAAGAAAAGTCTATAAAGCAAAGGTAAATGCTCTGGGCAGTATATATTATGCTTTATCACTTTTATTAATATGGCAAAATGAGCTTGTGACATGGGTATGGTTTGAGGAAAAATGAGCTGTTACACAACCACAGATGTCTATACACTGATAGACATCTAAGAATAGTTATGTTGAATTTAAGCATCATTACAGATAAAAATAATAAGTTTATAATTAATTCATTGCAATCCACAGATTTGAATATATTCCTTTACTTAATTAATTACCAGGTAATTCCTAAATATCACGAGTCAAGAAGATGAGGCAGAAGGCTGGCTTGGCTGAACAGGGGTCTTCTCCTGGAAGTAAGTGAAAGAGGGAGGTCTGTGCCCAGTGGAAACAAGATCAGGTGATATGGGAAGAATAGAGATACTTCTTGCTTACTGTAGGGAGACAGCCAAATTTCAATTGGAATTGAGGCTGGCCAGAAATTTGGGAGAAAATAAAGTGATTTTTTTCAAATATATTAATGTCAAAAGGCAATGTAGAAATAACACCGGCCTGTTACAGGATAAGGATGGTCACCTCCCAAACAGGAACAGGGACAAGACAGAGGGGTTTAATGAATTCTTAGCCTCTCTCTTCAATACAGATGATTGATCAAGGGAGTTTCAGTGCCCTGAGCAGGAGGATCAGGGCTGTGAGACTGATCAACTCCTGGCCGACCCTAAAATTGTGTTGGATCTGCTGCTCCAACTGAATCCCAACAAAACTATGGGGCCTGATGGGATTAATTCAAGAATCCTCAAGGAGTTAGCTGATGTCATTGCAAAACCTCTTTCAATAATTTTTGAATGGTCTTAGGAATCCATAGAGGTCCCAGCTGACAGCAAGCTGGCAAAGGTTTTCCCAGTTTGCAAGAAGAGCAAGAAGGAAAAACATGGAAACTAGAGTCCTGTCAGTCTTATTTTAGTGCCCAGGTAAAAAAAATGGAAAAGATTACTCTGGGAAATATTGAAAAAAACCTGAAGGAGAACAGAGTCATCTGTCACAGCCAGCATGGCTTCATAAGGGCAAAGTTCTGCTTATCAAACCTGATTTCCTGTTATGACAAGGTAACAAACAAGTTGATAAAGGGAAGGCTGTTGATGTAATCGTTTTGGACTTCAGCAAAGCTTTTGATATGATTGCACACAGTGTCCTTCTGGAACAGAATATCTGACACACAGCTGCATAACTGTGCTACGTCATGGGTAAGCAACTGGCTCACAGGTCAGGCACAAGGTCATCAGGCTGGTGTCCAGCCATTAATGGTGTCCCAATAGGCTTTATCCTTGGCCCAGTTCTCTTCAGTATCTTCATTAAGGACCTGGACACAGGACTCAAAGGAATACTAAGTTTGGTGACAACACCAAATTGAGAGGAGCTGTCAACTTTCTTNCATAACTGTGCTACGTCATGGGTAAGCAACTGGCTCACAGGTCAGGCACAAGGTCATCAGGCTGGTGTCCAGCCACTAATGGTGTCCCAATAGGCTTTATCCTTGGCCCAGTTCTCTTCAGTATCTTCATTAAGGACCTGGACACAGGACTCAAAGGAATACTAAGTTTGGTGACAACACCAAATTGAGAGGAGCTGTCAACTTTCTTAAGGGCAGAGAGGCCCTGCAGAGAAACCTTGACAAGTTAGAGGGCTGGGCAATCACCAGCCACAGAAAGTTTAACAAGGGCAAGTGCCAGATTCTGTACCTGGGAAGGGCAACCTTGGCTGTGTGTATAGACTGGGGAATGAGATGCTGGATAGCAGTGCTGTGGAAAGGGCCCTGGGGGTCCTGGTGAGTGGCAAGTTGAACATGAGTCAGCAGTGCCCTGGCAGCCAGGAGGGCCAAGCCTGTCCTGGGGTGCATCAGGCACAGCATCACCAGCCAGGCAAGGGAGGGGATTGTCCTGCTCTGCTCTGCACTGGAGTGGCCTCACCTCGAGTGCTGGGGGCAGTTTTGGGCATCAAAATATACGAAGGATATGAAGCTATTAGCGAGAATCCAAAGGAGGGCCACAAGAATGGTGAAGGGCCTTGAGGGGAAGCTGTGTGAGGAGCAGCTGGAATCACTCGGTCTGTTCAGCCTGAAGAAGACGAGACTGAGGGGAGACCTCATTACAGACTTCAACATCTTCATGAGGGCAAGAAGAGGGGCAGGTACAGATGTCTTCGATCTGGTCACCAGTGATAGGACTCAAGGAAGTGGCATGAAGCTGAGTTGGGGGACGTTTATGTTGGATATCTGAAAAGGTTTTCATCTGAGGAGTGGTTGGGGAACAGGCTCCCC
The DNA here is from genome assembly GCA_013400775.1 of Chaetops frenatus. Taxonomy (NCBI): domain Eukaryota; kingdom Metazoa; phylum Chordata; class Aves; order Passeriformes; family Picathartidae; genus Chaetops; species Chaetops frenatus. Next base: position 61,756 of record VZTR01005735.1, on the reverse strand, counting down.
AGGCAAGTGGTCACAGCATCAAACCTGACAGAGTTCAAAAGAAGTGTTTGGCCAATGCTCTGGGTCACATGGTGTGACTCTTGGGACAGTCCTGTGCAGGGCCAGGAGTTGGACTCGATGGCCCTGATGGCTCCCTTCTTACTCAGCACATTCGATGATTCTCTGATTCTATGATTCATAGAGAGAGGCTAGGATTACTCTAGAAATTCAAGATTTTATCTAGATCTTAGTCACAACCTCTTTGTATGGTGTGTCCTAACTTTAAAAGTGCAGCATGGAAAATCAGAGAGGCATATCTGAGCTATCTGCAGCAATTACAAAAATACTGCAGAGACTATCTATCTATTCCCATAGCTCTTTGTGTGAGAGTGTATTCTGATTCACAGCAATGACTTCCTTCCATGTAGAACTTAGAGGATTGTTATTTATAAAAATAAAACTATAATTGTAGACTGTCCCAATTCAGAAGGAAAAAAAAAACTTTCATATGGAATTGTAGAGCTCAGATTCCCCAGTCTTGTGTTGCTGAACCAAATAGGTCACCAGTTTTTACCTTGAGGCATAGACTTTCTTTCCTCCTAGCCTTTTCTCCTCAAAAAAACAAACAAACAAACAAACAAACAAAAAAAAAATCAACAACAAAAAAAACCAACCGCATTATAAAACTATAATACAGTTCCTCCTTGCCAAGGGATTTGGCACATTATATCACAATTAAAAAATGCAATAAACCCATGAGGCAATAAAAATGCTGTCGAATCTTCTATAAACTAAGCTAACAAGCAATAAAACAAATCAAGTTTAAGTGAAAGGAAGGGTTTTTGCTGCCAGTAGAGGAAGAATTTTATTGAAAATTATATATAGTCATCTGTGCATTCATACTGTTGAAATAGTGAATGTTCTTTAAAGGGCAGTACTGCTGTTTAATTCAGTGTTTGAGACCAGAACATATACTGGAAGGATTTTTGAACTGCAGGTAACCAATACAGCTGCCCTCAGGCACCAAAAATATCCCCAGATAAGTGTAAGGATTTGGTTGGAAGCTGGACTGATTCTTTTCCTTAAAACACAAGGAAACTGGTGAGAAAAGAGATAAGGCTACATAAAAAATACTTTAGGAGTCCCATTTAATAAAGAAAACAGGCACACAAAAAAGGCACATTTCAATGTTCCTTTAAGCCTGAAAAAAATCCTCCAATTTAAAATATTTCTACCAAAGCTAATACTTCTGCTTCTTCACCATTCTCTTTGTAATAGGAAACAGGGAGATACATGTTGGCTCCCTTCTGTGGTGCTAGCATTCCATGCTAGGAGTTAACTGTAGCCAATATCTGGATTTAGAAATGCTTGTCACCAGCTTGAGGGTGGCACTGGGCCGGGCTGAGCTGGCAGAGCCTCTGAACTTCAATCTGCTCCCTGACACGCTTCCAGCTCTCCAACCTCAAGCTGACTGCTGGCACCAGCAATATGAGAATAGGCTACTGTGCACAAGGAGATGGAGAGGGACACAACACTTTTTGAATTTTTGTTGGTTCATACTGCCCTTTCAGCTTAGATAAAGATATATATAACTGTTTTGGACTAGAGTAGAAATAGTATGCAATTTCCTCCTCAGCCCTTTATCCTGAATTTACCTCTATATTAAAGGCTAATGATTGCTCAAATATACACAAGCAATACCTAAGATTCAAATAATGCTCACTATTAATACTGTATAAATTTTTTAAGGAAATCTTTAAAAAATACTGTCCTATTGACTAAGACCTGGAAACACTTAACATTACATAAAAAGAAGGGAAACAAACACCTAGATTGGAAAATATCTATGTTTGCTTCAGATTATTCAATTTTATCATCCTAATATCATAGCTATACAATTTATGCTCCTTTTATGCTTTTTGAGCAGTGAAGACTTTGAAATGGCTTTGTTTACCCCTGCTTAATTGGGTAGATGCCCAGTTCTTTAATGAGGGCACTGAGTACTCTTTCTGCTGTCAGTTCTTTATGTCTAGAACACCCCTGTGCAACTCACTTTGCCTTCAGAGACACAAACCTTCATTGTGAGTCAGCAGCTGTCTACACTGGAGTATGAAATGCTCTTACTTTTGGGAGCTGAAAACTTCTGCAAATAAACTACTAACCATCACCTAATAACAAAGGGAATCAATTTTGCTTTTTCTCTCCCACTTCTGTTGACAATGAAAATATGCTGAGAATACATGCTTTGCCAGAAAATGCCATAAAAACTCCTACTGGGGCAACAATCTGAGCAAGGGCCTGCTCTCCTCACTGTCAGTGAGCCAATAATTGGATGAAAACTAAGCTTTGAGTAAACAACCTCCAAATCAGCAGAGATAGCTCTGAGATGCTTTGAATTTTATTCCAGATTATGAAGGAAAAGTTCTTCTATGTATCCATCACCATCCTGTCAAGAAAAACTAGCCTCACTACCACCAGCATTGCACTGTGCTGTTATTTTTGTAACTCTGCACGTGCATTTAACAATGTATTCACAGGCATAGCTATGTATATATTACCTTTCCATCTATCATATTTCTAAGAAAATTCCTGACCGTGTACAGCTATCAGTTTGAGATGAACTCATCTAACTATGCTAGCAGATGCCAATACATAAAGAATTACATGGTCCTGATGGTAATCTTGTATTTTCAATCACAGTGCTACTAGTTACATCCTGTGTTGTCTGTGGCAGTTAGCCTACTTTCTCAAGTGGGCTTAAAATCATGATGAGGAAAAGAGCAGTGTTGAATCTGAGTGGTCTTGATGAAAAGCAGTAATTAGTTTTTCCGTTTTTTAAAATTCTTTGTCTTCTGCAGTTTGATATGTAATCCTAAAATAAAAAGTTGGGAGGAATAATGGAAGATATCCCTGGTTCTGTGTCTACAGGAACTCAAGGACATTTTTCTGATATGATTAAGGAATAGGTAGACCAGCAAATTACCCTCAGGTACAGGACTGTGGATATTAACTCATGCCAGCTACTGTCATTTCTATGTATGTACTCCTGTCCATATATAAATATAAAATACTCCCAGGTAACAGAACAGGTAATAACAGAGAGCTAAGAATCCTCCTATTTATCTACAGGCTGAATAAAAGGAGCTGGCACCAAAACTTGTCTCATTCATCTGCTTATGCCCCTTTGATGCTTTTTTGAGATCTGGGAGTGTCTTCAATCTAAGTTTGTGAAAAGCAGAATACAAATGCCTAAAGGCTATCTAAGTTTGAAATTTTACTGATAAATGAGAGCCCTGGATCTGCTTTGAGCAGAGATTAATTGTTTCTGATTTTATTTTTTTATTTAAGCATTAAGAAATTACACTAACTTCTCAGCTTTTGAAGATCTCTGTCATAGTTTAACTACAGTGGGCAAAAATGTACCACATGGCAGCTCCCTCCCCAGCCCCTCCATCGTCCCAAAATGTAGGATGGGAAGGAGAATCAGAAAAAGGTCAAAACTATGGGTTGAGATAAAAAGAGTTTAATAACAGAAATAAAGTAAAATACTACTACTAATACAAGTACTACCAAAAAGGAAGATAACAGAAAAGAGAGATGTAAATCTAAAGTTAAAAAACCAGGAATGACAGGAATGCACAATACAATTGATCACCACTTGCTTAGAAACCACCCTGCTCCCATTTATATACTGGGCATGATATTCTGTGATGTGAAATATTCCTTTGGTCATCTACCCTGGTCATGCTCTCTCCAGCTTCTTGTGCACTTCCTGGCTGGCATAGCCTGGGACACTGAAAAATCCTTTACTTAGGGCAAGCACTATTTAATAATAAGTAAAATATCAGCATGTTACTAGCCTTATACTAAATCCAAAATACAGAACTATACTAGCTACTAGAAAGAAAATCAACTCTATCCCACATGAAATCCAGACAATCACAACAAAAATCATGTCATCAGTACCATTTGGCAGTTCACTAGGTATATTCACTGCTGTTTGGTTGGCTTTACTAAGTATGCAAAGTTTATTAATAGTGGTTATGGTACAAGTCTGAAGACTTTTGCCAAAAAAACACTATAAAATTCAGCCAAATATAAAATGTTTCAGCCAGAAATTTAGGAAGTCTTCATAATTCCTAAATGGGGTGATAAGAGAGCAGGTTTCTGGACTGTAAATTGTTTTTATTACTTGGGTTTTTTCTGCTTGTAGTGTGTGCATGTTTAAATTGGACCTCACCATCTGGAAGAAGGGGGCCAAGATTATAGGTGAATCTGACCTGTAAAACTCTGAGCTAGAACTTTGAAAAATATTAAAACAACTTTTCATATTCATGGACTTGCATTTCAAACCACTTGACAGATTTAAACAATTATATCTAAGCATTTGTAGAGAAAACACATCAGATTTTCTACCTTCTCTTTTCTTGATTCCATTCTAAGGACTTTTCACTTATTTTAAATAGAAATATCATGTTAACTGGGTTATGAGAAGATAATACCATAGCATTATTACATGGGTTAGAGCAATTTTAATTTAACATGACACACTTACATGTTTACATTACCGAGTGTCAAAACTGGCAGAAAAATATAGTACTCTCAAAGCATCTTCCCCTCCCCCATTAAAAAAAAAAAGGCTAAAACTGATTTTATTTTGGACAATTTTTCATTTATGCTGCAGTCTTTCTGCAAAAAAACACAGCTTCTGGTTTACAGAGAATCACACATCATCTGGAGCTGTGAGATATATTGAATTTGGGAGACTACCATGGGAACAAACAGTGTATATTTTAAGTGTCCTCTGTTCAGCACTAATTTAAGTGGATCTTTATCATCATCTAGTACAGCTATTCTTACATTCTTGAAAGTGACAGACAGAACAAGCAATAAGAGATGTACAAAAAAAAAAAGAAAAATGTTCAGAAAAATAAAAGCTATAGCAATTACCATGAAGAGAATGGAGAAGGGAAAGTAAGGGGAAGTGCATTAGTGAGTCAGATACTGAGGAGAAAATCTTAAGCATGAACAGATGTATTCATTGTACACTTAAAGGAAGCATAGGTAAAAATAAGGAATTATATCTAGTAGTAAGAATATTGGGAAGATGAAGACATTGCAGGACATTGGGGAAAGGACAAGTCAGGGAATCTTGATCAGCATAAGAAAGGGAGATCAGAAGAATTTGCATTATGAAATTGCTGGTGTCAAAGCACCTAAGATCTTAGTCTTAGGAGACCAATAAAGACTTATGATGGAATGAAGACATTCAAAACAAGAACCTTAAATCTTATTCTTTCTCTATTCTGATATTTTGAGTAACCTTTCATGCTGAAAAGGAAATTATGGACTTTGCTTTTGAATAGAGGCCATTTTGATTTGCTGATCCATACTCTTAGGGTAATGAATTAAATTCTAATATAGGACCAATAAAATCTGTTGCTTTTGCAATTGTTTTTCTAACCCAGTGGGATTAATAAAATACAATACTTTTTCTCTTCCAAATTATTATAACTAAGGGGAGCGGAATAAATTTTCTTTTTCCCAGTATTCCAATTTCATTCAGGAACTATCAAAATTAAGACACGACAGCCCAAAATACAGTGATTAAACATCTTATTTTTCTAAGCAGTCTCTGCAGAAATGGATGATGGTAATATGTGGAAGACTCTACTAAAAGATCTCAGACCTAGAAATAGAACTTTATTGTACATACTGCAACTTGGTCATATTATCTAAATACTTGAACACATTCAGCAACATTTCTTATGCCTTTATGTTCCTGAAGCTGTTGCATGGGAGTATTTGGTGTCTGATACAACCATGGTCTTTATTAATAATTCTCTTACGTTCTTCTTATGTGTTTGGGGCTTTTTTTGTTGTTGCTATTGTTATTGGTTGATTTGGTTTTGAGCTTATTAGTGTTTGTTTGTTTGTTTGTCTGTTTCACTGAGCCCAATAGGAGCTCTGTTGTTCTAATATTAATCAGCTGGCACTATTTCTTGAGGCTCTCTTAAGCTTCAAGCTGGTGGGAGAAAATTCTTCCTGGATTTTGTGTAAAGATGACTTTAATTGTGATAGAATCATCTTTGGCATTTATACAGTCTGCATAGCAATATCTTCAATCTTTAACTGATCATGAAAAATAAGTCCTTATACAAGTTTGTTTTAATTTTTTCCATGGGCTTTGATACTTATAAATTTCTATTAATTTCAGGGTGCACTTCTATATTTTTTTAAAAATTGTCTGCAAATAATAACTCAAATTTGGGTGTTTTTCCTTTATCTGTACTTCAAGTTTTTTTTTTTTCCCTAGTGGATCATATCTATTTTCTTGTTTATTTAGTAGACTAGTATAGAAATAGAGATTTAATTATTTTGCCACATAAGAAGGGTGCTCTTCTCTTCTGTTTCTAGTTTACTCTAAATCTGCTCAAGCTGTTTTAGGGAATATGCTCCCAGGGGAGTTTCAAGACCTCACTATTTTAATATGAAAAATCAGTTCTAAAAGTCCCTAGAAATATTTCAGGATCTTTTGAAATAAACTCTCAGTTGTAGCTAGCTGACTGAAATGCAGGTCAGTCAGTCTTAGCTTCCTAACCAGATAAGCAAAATATAGAACCAGCTATCTGTTTATCTTTTTGGCCATGAAGTAGCTTGTGATAGCAGTCCTACTCTAAAGAAAGGTTATATATGAAAACATATATATTTCTCTGTTACTACCTGTAATGCTATATGTATGCTATATTTTATTACCATACATAACTGCAGAAGCTGCAAGGGCCACGTACCACACTGACTGTGGCATCCTTATTCACTTCATTTTATCAAAGCACATTTGTCTCCTGAACAGTACTTTAGCTTTTCAGAGAATTCTCTTGACTCCTGTCTGACATGCTTCTACACTTTGTTTTAATTACAGTGAAAGGTCTACTGGGCCTTTTGGGGCACTCCTGTATAGAACACAGTCAACATGTTTGAAAAGCTCATATAACATAAATGGTTTGGTTAATAGTTCCAATTCCCTTTTTATCATGATATAGCCTTGCACAGTGACCTATATGCTACACTTAAACATATTTAATGGATGTGTCTTTTACTAGGAAAATCCAAAAAACCATGAGGTTTGTGTTTATATTCTAAAACTCTGAGGAATCAGAGAAATCAAAGCTATAGCAATTACCATGAAGAGAATGGAAAATCACTTAACATCCCACAAGAAAGAAAAACAACTGGGACAATATCTTAACAGGAAAGAAAACTGCATGGAGATAGAATAAAATGATGATGCCTCTTTCTTATCCCATTGATTTGGAATGAACAGAAGCACAAAACATCAGACTTGGAGTGAACTCTTGATGTTTTGGTGAACACTCACACCTTTTCTTTGCTTCAGTACAAGGCAGGCAGTATTTTCTGTCATTTATCTCTGGAAGGTAAACTGCATTTGTTTGTTTTTCAGCATCAGTAATGCACTCAAAGTGAGTGTCCCAATGTCATGGTTTCAGCCCAGCCAACAACCAAGCCCCTTGCAGCTACTTAGTCAGTCCCCCACCAGCAAGAGACAATCAGAAGGATAAAAGCCAGAAAACTCATGGGTTGAGATAAAGACAGTTTAGTAGGGAAATAAAAAGCCACACACACACACAAACAAAGCCAAGCAAGCAATGAATTCACTGCTGCCCGTGGGCAGGCAGGTGTTCAGCCATCCCCAGGAGAGCAGGGCCCCATCACATGTAATGGTGACTTGGGAGGACAAATGCCATCACTCCAAACATCCCCTGCTTTACATACTGAGCATGATGTCCTATGGTCTGGAATATCCCTTTGGTCAGTTGGGGCCACCTGTCCTGGCTGTGGCTCTTCCCAGTCTCCCATACAGCCCCAGTCTCCTCTCCAGTGTGGCAGTACCAAAAGCAGAAAATTCCTTGGCTCTGTGTAAGTCCTGCCCAGCAATAACAACTGTAAAGAAAATTAACTCTACTTTAGCCAAAATCAGACACCCAGATACATCCACTTCTATTCTTTGGCTCCGTGGTGCACTCTTGAAACAGTCTTGAAAGAGACTGACAGACTGGATTTCTTACAGATGACATAAAACTAAAAGATGGAGTTCAGGAGCACAAATTACATTTACTTGGTATTTTAGACCATGAAACCAGATCAAGACTAATCTGAAGTAAATTCCTCATAAAATATTCCTCATGGGCAATATAGACATCAGGCAAAAACTCTCATAATGTAAATTCACTCTGGTAGCTTCACACTACTCCTTGACCTAGATAAAACCTCAGTCTTGAGTATTTGTGTGGGAATAAAAAAATGCTTTGTCCTTGCTCAGAACTAAATGATGAGGCAAACATATTCTTGTTCCTCAGGTTTTTTTTTTCTGCACACATTGAATAAACAAAAATATGGCTTCATCAAGAAGATATAGAGTGTTAAAAATGGAAAATTAGAAGCCTTAACAGAAACAAAAGAAATAGAAACACTGTTTGGAACACATCTCTGTGATAGATAAATACTGACAATTCCTGAAAAGTCTCAGATTTCTTAAAGTTGAAAAGAACAACACAAAGTTCAGATACCAAATCAGCCTGCTGTATGAGGAGGACCATGATCATCATTCACATAAGACTTCTTTATAATCTTTGGTATTTATATCTGATTCTTTTTACTTTATATGGTTCTTCCTTGCTTGTTCAAACTTATTTAAAAACTCTCATTTAAGGTTTTTTATTTTTTAAATTATTTGCATTTTTCTCTCCTAATATGCCTGGATTTGACTTTTACCTACTGTATGATCACATAAACAGGTATTCCAATGCTCAAATGTCTTACTATACCTTAAAAAGAATATTGAAACAGCTACCTTTCATGGTTTCTGAAAATAGCAGCCAGTCCAGATCCTGTCCTGATTTTTACAGCAGTATCTTCAGTCCCTGAAGAATAATCAGTGCCCTTCAAAATGGATAATATTCAATACAAGAAAGTTTGGAGCCAAAGAAAGAAAATTTAGGAAGGTGAGAAAAGGATGAAACAAATAAACAAGAACCTTGTAGCAGAATCACATTTTTCTCATGACACTAAAATATGTCTTTCAGTATGTCTGCAGTAATGCTTTCAAAAATCCAGTGTATTGTATCATATGTTTCACAAATTAGTCCTTGAGAAAAGTTAAAATAACAACTTGAAGCTAAATATCATGTACAGGGTATTATGAGACACTGCAAATACTAATGGCATGTGGAAGCCTCACTAAAATAATCTAAGAAAATATTATATACATTCAGAACATTATTGTATTAATATAGTATTTATTTTTCTATGAAAATTATAAAAACTGCATCAGTCACAGATAATTTGCAATACACCTTTTCTTTCTGGAAGAGACAGAAAGCTAGTCTGTTAAGCCACCAAGAATGTAGCCCCATTGATTAACTGGCATAATTAAAATTTAAAAGAAATGTATTTATGGAAACAAGTATGTTCAAGATCTGACTGTTTCTTGAAATGTAAACTAAAAAACCCCCAACATATACCCATGTTCAGAATGGGACTTAATGTCACAGGTCTATAGATATACAAAGACTCTCAGAGTAGAAGGTTGTGGAAGCCAAAAGTGTTTTCAGATCCGTACTTCACCATCAGCCAAAGGACATATTCAGCACATAACTTTAGGAGACTTATTTTGTAGGACCAAATTGATACAAACCATAGGAACACATTTCAGGCCTTCATTTTCCAGTTCAAAGTCACCTTCTTTTCCTAAAGTTTTTAAGATTTTTAAAAGGTTTGCAGAAGCTGAGACTAAGAAAGCTGGATATGTGTAGCTTAGAAAAGTCTGCACTCATTTTATCAGGTCTGTGTTCCTATATTGCAAATATGCCAGACAGAATTAGACTCTGAGCACCCAAGCAGTTCAAAATAATATTCCTGAGCAATGTGAACTACCTCTTTTATATAAATGAGATGCTAAACTCCAAGAAAATGCAGCCAGAAGGTTCTACATGACAGAAGAGGTTGGTTAGATATTTGCAAATACAAAGGTCCATATAAATTGTCCTCTGTGTGTCAAGGCATTTTACAGATTCATAAAACTTGAAGTGAAAACAGCAAATATTATGTGTAGAGCAAGTATTTTTGTTTATAAAAGAATTAAACATTTTTTATTTCCTATTTTGGAAGTTAACATTCACTTATCAATCAACAAGGAAGCCAGATAAAAGTCTGGGAGTATGAAACACATTTAGGTAAGATTAAATTCTATATTAACCCACCATTGTAGTTAAATCCTGATCCTACACTTTTGGTAAAGATGAAACAGCTGAAGCTGGGAGGTGTAAGGTACCCTTTCTGGACAGTATTGTACAATAATGTGATTAAGACCTACTCATCTTAACACATTCATAAAACAGATCCATACTGTGCCAAGCAGGTCATGTCTTACTAATTGGTACTTGAAAGAAACAGCATGCACAGAAATTAGCTTTCAACACCAGGATGACAGAATGTTCTCACACATACTGTTTAATTAGATATCATACACTCACCAAAGTATTGTCATTCTTTTAGGTCTGATGTATTAATCAATCCTTAAGGCTAGATTAATTCAAATGGCTATGATATAACATAGTCACTCGGGCCTGTGCTGATACTCCCCCATGAATGGGAGGGCTCTGTTGGCTTTCCAGGAAGCTGCTGCAATTATTTTCATAATTTATTGCTTTGACCATTTTATTGGTGTGTGAACTTCTCTCCACTGGCTCCCACGCTTTTATCACTTTGAGCATAAAACTACGCAATCGCAATCTCAGTGATTCTCATAGCTATCTTGACTATTTCCTCTCATCCAGCTTGTAAAGGCAGATTTTTTTTGACTGGCTTGAGATTTCAACCAGTCTCAAACATTTCACAGATTTTCAAAGAATTTTTTTTGCTTTGTTATTGTGATTCCCATAGAGATGCAGTATACAAATATGTGCATACGTTTATCTCCTTCCCTTTTCTCAAATCTGTTCTTAAAATCATGACATATTTAATAAATTTGACAGCTTTGTACCTCCTGCTAGTAATGTAAACAATATTCTTAAATTATTTCTTTTGTTCTTGATAGTCTGCCCTCATAAAATCTAATTTTCAAACCATACACTTTTTTAGGCAGGAAATGTCATATTTTCCTATTGTCCTGGTTTGAAGGACAGGTGTCTGCTAAGGAAGGCAGGGGACCTCCCTTGGAATGAAAAAAAAAAAAATGTAAACCCTTTCCCTCCGAATTATCGTAATTCTGAAATTAAGGGGCTCACAGGCAAAGATATGGGGAACGGAATNAAACCAGATCCTAACTGACTACAAGTACTTGAAAGGAAGAGCAGGAGCACAAGCCTTCATTTAGGAAGCATTGTGAATTACAACAATTATTTAAATCATATTTTTAATTGTATTTTAGGTACATATACATACATGTATGTTAATTTAGATTATAGAATATTTTGAGGCTTGCAAGTGTAAGTATATATTGTATAGCTAAAAGAGTTTAAAGTAACCTAACTTATATCTTTTCAACCAGCTGAGGAGGGATACCAAACATATTTGTCTCATCCAGACCATTTTTCTCCTCCTCTTCTCTCCACCTCATTCTACATCCTTGCATACTAAAGTTGGTCAGGTGTCGAATAGTTGCATCTTTCTGCTAAAGTAGGAAGGTAAAGTTTCTCTTCTTTATTTTTGTCTGTTTTGTAAAAACTTTTTCTGTGATTGAAAATTAAGAAAAAAAAACCAAAAAACATACAAACAAATAATATGAGCAAGTATTTTTATAGAATGATTTATTGGTACAAGAAGAACATTCCTTGTTCTTGCAAGAGATTACCAAAGTAAGTAGACAGTTGTTCAGAGATTCCTTTAAATATTAAATTTCTAGTTTATTTCTTTGATAAAGTACAGACATATCCACAGGTTTATTTGATATGAAAAAGTGTGGAGTTTCTGATTCAGAAACTGATCTAATTCAGAAGCAAGCTAGAAAGTGAATGACTGGATCCTCTAAGACCCTTACAGTTCCAGCTGTAAATCCCTTACAGTTAAGTATAACACATTTCAGTTTAAATGTATATCTAATGTTTTCACTTTTACTTCTGTGTTAGGTGCTTGTCACTTACTGATGTGCTTCAGCACTCCTTAAATTCTTTCCTGAAGCTGAGCCCAAATGAACCCTATGCTCTGGAAAACCTCTTCAGGAGCAGAGTTCAGACCCACAAGGACACCTGAAACACCAACTGAAAATCAGGACCTTATTGCTGCAAACATCTTGCTTGAGTTATTTTCGTGGAGACAGAATTAAGTCAATATTATGAGGGATTTCTTGAAGATTCATTTCAAGGATAGCTGGAGTATACTGTTTTTCACTTATTGACATTTTAATACAAAAAGTGGAGAAAATAAAATTGCTAGGTGACAGCAGCATATTTACTAGAGCTCTACAAACCTGGGAACACCCTGCAAGAAAAACTTCTATTTCCACTTTTACTTGTAACTAGTGTTTGCAGAAAGGCAAATGATGAAAATGCAGAAAGTACAACTGCATGCACACTTTTAAATAAACTTTTTTTTTCAGGGGAATAAAACAGAAAACTGTTTACATTTCTAGGAGGGGAGACAGGGATGTCAAAAAAGCTGTTTACGTGTGTTACCACCAGAAACATAGAGCTGGGGAAAAGCAACCTGGTGCAAGGGACAAATGATCAACCAGATATTTGCTTGCTCAAGAACCCATTCGGTGGAGGGAGAATAAGATACCTTCTTTGGAGTTATCTAACTATGAAACTTGTGATGTCAAAGAACTGAAGGTTTTCTCCTGAGATAAATTGCCTTAGAACTGCAAAGGACTCCCTTGGAAAACTATCATTACTACATTTCCTGAAGAAAGCAAGCATTTATACTTCCTAGTTTAAATCATAAAGAACAATTTCAAATATTTTTCTTGAAAAATAATTAGTAGGCTATCTTTGGGCCAGTCTACTTTTCGTTGTTAAAAGACAGAAGGGTTATTACCAATGGGGTTGGTTCATAACTTAGATATTGATTTGTAAAATCAGTCAGGATACTGTCTAAAAAAAGGTCAGTAGCCTCAATATTAAGTGATTGCGGCAATTAATTAAAAAGAAAAACCTATGGTTAATCTTATCAGAATCAGAGGAAGGCCCATATAGCTTTTTATTCAGTCTGAGAGTTTAGTGTTTTCCAAAAGGAAAAAGGATAAAATATGAAATGAAAGGAAAATATCTGAAACATTCTCTGTGTAGCACCAGTGGTTTGCCTTTATGGAAATTTCTGTGACTTTATTTGCCTGCAAATGTAACAATTATCAAACTCAGAAAAGCAGAATAGAAGTAGTTACATATTCAATTTAAGCAAGAACACAGAGGGCTAGACAGGAGCAATTTACAGAAAAGAACACTGTTTGCCTTTTTTATTGCTTGCAAAATGCCAAGAGAGTTTCAAAGTAATAGCATTTATTAAAAAAAAAAAAAAAAAAAAAAAAAAAAAAAAGGAAAAGAAAAAANAAAAAAGAGGACAGAGAATGAGAGAAAAAATAGGAAAAAAGTACTGCCTGAGAATAGCCCCAATTTTAAATATCTTCACCTTTTCATCCTGATACACAAACCTTCTGTCTGCTTTAACACTGCAAAAGTTGTATTTATTTATCTGTTTATGAGACCTGGGGTGTTTTTTGTGCTTTTGAAAGCTGAGTGGGAATGTTTTAACTTCCTTTTTGTAAAATTGCTTAGAGTTTTTACATCCTGAGAAGACACACTTTGTCTTGTGTACATTTGATGTTGTTTTTAATGGGAATTTCTGAAATGCCTAAATAATTTTTCCATGGTTGTTATTTTATTTCTTTGACCAAAATCTCATTTATCTTCTAAATGCTCACTGTTGTTATGAATGTAATGTTATTTTTTTATGGTGCAACCAGAGTTTCTAAAATTGCACAGATTAAAAAGGTAAAAATAGAGAAAAAAATTTCCACTCAAGCCATCGCTCTTAGAAAAAAAGCTTTAATTCCACATTTTGAATGTTCCAATGTATTCGTTGTTGTTCTTTGCAAGCTATGTGTTTTGGAGAAACTGGAGTTTCAAAAGATTGCAAAATCTGTTTCTTCTGTTGACAGCAAATATTGAACTTTCCTACCTGAAAGAGATAAAACTTTCTGAGATTTACCTTACTTTTTACACAAGAGTAGCTTATGTTTACCAAAGCATAAGAGGCTAAATAAAGTAATGCAATATGTTACAGCAAGGAAACAGCAGGAGTAATCTTTGTTCTACTCAGGATGATAAAGCATCATTCGATTATCAGGTATCTGGCTCAGATTTCTAAACCTCGTTTTGAGCATTTCCCATCTCTAATACCTACATTGGCTGGCTATCCAAATCCAGCGAGTTTCATGCCACCTTGCAGTGTACTTCCCAAGCCACCATGCAAGGAGGGAGAGATGCAGGGCTGCAGCTCTTCAGGCCTTCCTCTGGCAGCGTCCACCTCCCAAGCCTACGACTCTTTAGGTCGCCTCCTTTATATTCCCACTTCTTCACCCCTGGCGCGCACAGGATCCCAAGCGCAGGGGCCCTGAAGACTCCCATTTCCCCCAAAGCAGACACAGGTCTGATCTGCACAGCCCGTTTTGCCTTGTGGCAACAGGCAGCTGCAGCAGGCGAGGCTGCGAGCCAGGAGCGGCCGCCACACCTCGCGTGCTTTGATCTCGCCGTGCTTCCCCCGCGTCTGCCGTGCCAGACGCGGCCTGTCGGCACGGCTCGCCCTCAGCTGCCAGCTGCACCTGGCCCAGCACCGCGCTGCTGCAGCCGGCCAAGGGGCCTCACTGCCAGAAGGAGCCTCCCCGCTGGAAGAGGCTGGATGAGCCCGTTTCATGGGCCGCTGCTTTGAACTCCCATCACCGTGCTGCCTCCCCCGCATCTGGGGCCCGAGGTGAAGGAAGATGAAAGCGCGCTGGGGAGCGCAGGGGCTTGTGAGGCGCGCAGGGAATGCTCCGGGCCGCTGAGCAGGGCTCCCGGCCTGGCCATTCCCCAGCTTGGGCTGCTACATCTCACGGCTAGAGGAGCTATCCCTGTGTCTGCAAATTACCGCTGTTTGTACATAAACCAGGGGTGTTAGCAGGTGCTTGCATTTATACTGACAAAAAGTGGCTCTGATACTCTTCAGAAATCATGCCTGGATCAATTTTAATACTTTTCAGAGATACTGACGGTGACCAAACACTGTAAGAGTCCAAGGTATTTAATATTTACAAACCTTGCTTGATAACTTATCCTCTGTATGCTCTCATTGACTTTCACAAATTTTTAATCAAGTCTTTAAAACATTGAAAGGAACAAAAAAGGACAAAAATTTCCAACAAATACTGCTTTCCAATTCTACTAGGCTTTGTAGTAAATCTATTTTTAAAAAAGGGCAAGTCAATATGAAATGCACCTGGACTATTACACTGAAGCTGAGCACAGTCTCCAGCTCAGGCAACCCTGTTAACAACCTGTTAACCCTGTTAACCCTGTGTTCTGCAAAACCAAGGCACTTGCTGGGCTATCTTTTCTAAATAAGGATGCTTTTCTGAATGGAAAATTTCAGATGCACATTTTACATTAGCAACAAAGCATAAAGTGTATTTTTCCTGACCTGTGAATTTTACTGTGTTTATGGTTTGTGACATCATAACATTCCCTGAATGTTAGTGTTAGAGGAGGCAGAGAAAACTGCCTTTGCAAATATATAATCGTGTAAATCTTAGCCTCCCCAGTCTTCTTAGAATAACAAACAACGATACATAATTAATTGTAATTTTGCTGGAAGTGACATTATCACCATACTCATAAATACCCACAAGGCAAGGGCTATCCCAGGGGAGATAACTTTCTTTCAATGGTATGATAAAATGTTCTCATCACAGACAGTATTTATTGCCTCTGTCTCTTGAGAGATGATTAAAACAGGAGAAGAGCAAATAAGCAGACACAAAGCATCCCCACTATGCTCATTTCATAGGCTTGATTCTACTTGTTTAAAACACAGTGCATAAATATGGGATCTGAGAATGATCATGTTTCCTCCATCTGCTTTCTTACTGCGTTTTTATTATTGTTTTGAAGAAAAAGGGCTAGAGAAATATCTGAAACCTTAATATCTTTTAAAAACTCCTACACTGAACTACAATCTCTGCTGCAGTAAACTGCACACAATCTCATCACTTACTTTCCTCCAGCTAGCTTTCATGCCTCTTTGTAAGCATAAACAAAAAGGCATTTCATTACATTCCCTTTTCTTACAAGGTAAACCAGCAGAAATAAAAACAAATTAATTACATTAAAATTATACATTATTTACTTTGCTTAAATAAAGAATGAACTATGGTAGAGTCATGTTTTGGGATATTTTAGATGAACAGAATGCCCTTTTTGATTGATTACTACTCTTTCAGAAAGGCAGGTGACATTTCCTGCAACACTGGCTGCAGCTCACAATCCCCTTTTTGAAAAGCTAAGGACACTTACTGTTTGAAAAATTTTCAAAGTTACATGCTAAGATAGGATGAAATATCCTGGATAGGTTTACTTCGGCCAGGTTGGGGAAAAACTCACATTGCCAACTTTTCCTTTGTTTTTTAAGTTGCTCTCTCAGTGTATATTTGATTCATATCACCTAAAAATAAATCTGCAAAGCAGAAAATTTATCTGTGCCATCATGGTATCAGTATTTCTTTTTTAGTTCATAGGTAACTTGGGATCCTAAAACGAGTTTCAGTTTCTTGCTTCTTTTTTAAAAGGCCTTGCTTTTTTGCTTTTCTTTTCATGTAGACATCTTTTTGCATTAATGATATAGTAATTGTTCAATATCTCTTTTTATGAAATTAAGTTTTCCATGAGTAGCATCAGCTACTTGCTTCAGAAAATATGACACAAAGTTGTATAGAAAGCTCAAAATGCCACTGACCATGAATATCTGACAATGCATTCAAGATTCATTAAGGTTCAGATGCAGCATAAATTAAATTCACCTCTAAATCAAGTAAATTATAAGCTGCATTACTCCTTAGACTGTTACAGTAGTTTAGAAACTAATATTTAATCATATGATGTCAAAAATTTGAAATTACTTTGCCTTTAATTTACTGAATTTGGACCTTCTTATTTTTCTGTACCATCCAGTATCTTTTACACTAAGTTTATGCCTAAGGTTTTAGCCTATTTCTGTCAACAAGGAAAACCATTTTAATATTAGAGAGTTATATGAACAAGAAAATGAAATATTAAAAGACCAAAATTCTTTTCCTATAAATTTCTCTTATGGAGGAAAACACTTTTGAGAATTAAAAACTTTCAGGTTTGCTTCTGTAGCGGTTTCACATTCACCTGCTCGCCTGCTCACACCAGGTGAGAGTGTAGTGTAGTGGTTTCATGAGAATAAGGATTAAGAGAAATGCAAAACAGGCCTAAACTTCAAAGATAAAAATAGTTTATTAACAAAAGACAACAAAATCAAAA
>VZTR01005735.1:26351-43676 GCA_013400775.1 Chaetops frenatus | reverse complement strand
GGGAAGCCCGGCCCGGGAGAGGGGAGGGCTGGGAGCCCCCTCCTGGAGTTCCATTCTCCTCTCCCTCAGGCAAGGAGAGGGAGAGCAAAAGCAGCCCCACAGCAGCATCACTGCCAGGGAGGAGGTGGGGGAAGGGGGAGCCGGCCGCAGCCCCGGCACGGCCCCCAGGCCCTGGGGCCCGGAGCGGCCGGCCAGGGCCACGCCGGAGTTACCTTCCCCGCGGGCGGAAGTCGAAGAGAACTTCAAACTTCCTGCTCCTAAAAATGTAAGCTTCGCAAAGACACCTCTAATTTTCAAGTGGCTACATGAAGTGCCCATCTTAAAATTAGCCAATCCGTGGGCTCCTCACCTCTGCTGGAAACTGTGCCCTGGCGGAAGTAGAAAAACAAAGAACCCCCCCTCCCCCCAGGAAGGAGAAAAAAAAAGTTGTTGTCCTTTAAACCACAACAGCTTCCTACTAATTCTCCAAGGTTCACGTGGATGTCTTATTAGACCTAGATCACCATTTTGGGCTGCAAATATGATCTCTCAGAACCCTTTCTTCTTCACAAGTATCAGCCATTGATGGAAAGACATATAGACAAAGACCACAAATATGTTCTTCAGAACTGTAAGATACATGTTTACTTGTTTGACAATCCTGTTTACCTTGAAAGTCTTGCATTTAATAGTACATAATGTCATGGTCGGTTTGTATTGCTTGTTCTTCTCATTATTTGAAATGAGTAAATAAGAAATGTCTCCAAATAAACCAGTTCAATGGAATTTATTTTTAACAGCAATTTCCTTTGTTCATGCAGCCTTCAAAACACATGGCAAAAAATCCTTTTCCCCTGGTTTCTTACAAGACAACTACACCTTCCTGTTTTTTCCACACCATGACTATGTTGCAGTACACATTATATGACATGATTAGAAACATAATGACTCATGATGCTACTGAAGTTAAACAATACATTGAAACTTTTTTTATTTAAACCTTTGAGGAACTCACCAACAAGCAAAGTAGTGGCGGTGCAATTAATGCTGCCATATAAAAAAGAATTTAATTTCCTGTAATTTATGAAATATGAATGGTTCTGTAAATATTCAATGCTAGCTTAGCTCCAAAATGAGCTAACATCTGCTCAATTTTAGGTTAATAAAGTACTAGCGATGATTTATGTTGTTTTCCATCATTGTTAGTATTCTTTTTATTTTGTCATCCTAAATAATGGGAATCTTCTATAGTAAATTCTTACTTTTCCTTTAACTTCAGCAACACTTTCACTACTCACTCCTCTAATTATTTGATAGGAAAAATATTACAGGTCTGTGCAACTGATTCTAATTTTTTCATTAGTATTTGATTTCAAACTATGATAGACATTAACATGATACCAGTGCAATTTAATAATTAAATCATTCATCCTAGTGGCTTGACATGAGAATTAATCTACCAGATGTTACTGAAAAATAAGAGAAGAAATTTTATTTGCTATTAGAAGAAACAATTACCATTTCTCTTCAAATTTCAAGGGTTCTGTATTCAAAATAAGTGATTTTAATAAGCTCATAGTTGTTTTAGGTGTCCCTAAACAGGAAAGATATGTAGAAAAAAGTTAAATTAAGGAAAAATCAATAGGTCAAATTATTACCCACTGTCTGTGGCTGGAAGATGGTAAATCTATAAACATAACAGAACGCAAGTCAGGAAAGCAATAAAGATTTTTTGACTTCTGAGAGACAAGTCCTACTTATGAAGAAAAAGAAATGCCATAAATGAAAAACACATGAAAATCATAATCCTTATTATTAGAATTATTAGAATTGTACCTAGACCATGAAATTTAATTCTCATTTAAACTTAGGTTTAAGCTCAGGTTTCTAACCTAATATGCAAGCTTCAAGGATCTTGGATTCTAAGTGCCTCATTAACACAAGGGTCATCATCAAAAGGATGTAGTTACAGCCATGCAAAGGTGGAAGTTCTTCCAGCTTCTGCTGTGACCATATCAAACAACGCAAGACAATATTGCAGAATCACAGAATCACAGAATGGGTGAAGTTGGAAGGGATCACAGTGGGTCATCTGGTTCAATCTCCTTGCTTAAGCAGGCTCACCCTAGAGCACAGGGCACAGGATTGTGTTCAGACAGTTTAATATCTCCAGTGGGAGAGATTGCACAACATCTCTGGGGAACTTGTTCCAGTTCTTTGATACCCACACAGTAAAGAAGTACTTCCTCAGGCTGGGGTGGTACTTCCTGTGCATCAGTTTCTGTGCATTGCCTCTAGCCTTGTTGCTTGGCATCACTGAGAAAAGCCTGGCTCCATCCTCTTGATACCTACCTTTCAGATAGTTATTCATAAGGTTGCCTCTCATTCATCTTTTCTCAAGGCTGAACAGGCCCTGCTCCCTCAGCCTTCCCTCATAAGGACAATTATCTCTGTTGCCCACCACACACCCCGGCCCCCCTCCCTGGTCCAAGAGCTCCATGTCTCCCTTGTCCTGAGGAGCCCAGAGCTGGACACAGCACTCCTGATGTGCCTCACCAGGGCTGAGTAGAGGGCCAGGATCAGTTCCATCTACCTGCTGGCAGTGCTCTTCCCAATGCACCCCAGGACACCATTGGCCTTCCTTGCCACAAGGACACACTGCTGGCCCATGGACACCTTCTCTGTAGAGCTGCTTTCCAGCAGGTCAATCCCCAGCCTGTGCTGAGGCAGGGGACTATTCCTCCCCAGGTGCAGGACCCTGAATTTGCCATTGTTGAATTTCAGATTGTCCTTCTCTGCCCAGATCTCCAGCCTGTTGAGATCGTTCTGAAGGGCCGCTCCTCTGGGATATTGGCCGCTCCTCCCAGCTTTGTGTCATCAGTGAACTTGCTGAGACAGCATCTGCCCCTTCATCCAAGTCATTGATGCACAATGGGCCCAGTATTAAGCCTTGGGAGACACTTTTAGTGACAGGCCTCCAACTAGACCCTGTACTGCTGATTGTGACCCTTTGGGATCTGCCATTCAGCCAGTTACCACTCCAGCTAACTGCCCACACATCCTGACTTTATCACATGATGTGAGAGACAGTGTTGAAAGTCTTTCTGAAGTCAAGGTACACAATATCCACTTTTCTCCACTCATCCATCTAGGTAGTTGTTTCATCACAGAAGGCCATCATGTGTGCCATGCATGATTTACCCTTAGTGTATCTGTGCTGGCTAGTCTTGATCACCTTCTTGCCATCGAAGTGGATAAAGATAGCCTCCAGAATGAGATGCTCTATCACCTTTTTAGGGATTGAAGAGACAACAACTGACTGGTAATTCCCTGGGTCCTCCTTGCCTTCAGGGGGACATTTTCTGTCTTCCAGTCCTCAGGTGCTGCCCTATTTTCATGACCTTCCAAAGACGATTGTGAACCACCTCTTTATGGTGTCCACCAGCTCTCTCAGTTCTCTTGGATGAATTATGTCAGAGCCCTTGGACTTGTGGATGTCAAATCCATCTAGATGTTCTACTAACCCAGTCCTCTTTGGCTAAGGGAAACTCTTCCTTCCAATATTTTTTTACACTGGTATCTTGGGTCCAAGATTCATGAGGACTGATCTTAGCAGTGAAGATACTATATGAACAAATCCTGAAGGAACCTTTTTAAGCAAGGCTGCTTCTTTTCTTTCTTCCCTTCTTTCACTTTTCAATCCTCTGTCTCATATTCACGTTCCTAACCATGACTTTGCTCTAAAATGAATGTTAGACACTGTCAGTTTTGAGTTACAGGGCATTAACACAACACATTAACAATTTTGCTCCTTCTTGTACAATTATAGAATTGCTGCACAAACAGAAGATTTAGAGCTTTCATATCTTTCCTTCTGTAAATACAGTTTTTAATGTAATTTACATGTATTTTTAAAGTTTTGGGGTGGGGTTTCTAACCTGTTAAACTGGCCTTGACTTAACTTCATGAAGAAGTCTCAGAATTCTTTTAGTTCCTTTCAATTTCTCTTTGAAGTATTTTCCCTATGTAAGTATGCTAAAAATACAATACTTGATAGTGGGAATTTTCATGCCGAGTTCCAGTCTGGAGTGAATTTTACAGTTAGATTATAAATCCTGGAGAGCAGAAGTTTATAATGGATATGCTTCTAAGTCTGCCCACTGAACTGCTGCTGAAGTGACTTTATAGACAGTGTAAAGGCAACTTGAAAGTTTTCAATTATTCCCCCTGTAAAGACAAATAGATCTGTTTCAGAAGGTGTAACTTTTCAATAAAACCAAAATTGTTCCTATAATATACTATCATGAAGCTAAATTCAGTTTATTCAGCTATTAATTTTCTCCCAAAAATCATGTTGCCTGCCGGAGTACTAGGTTTTGCCTATCAAAACTGACAATAGGCAAAGAAAATTCTTTACATAATGGGACAGAGCAACATGAATAATCAGGAGTATCTGTGCATTTCCTCAGATTTAAACACATCTCAAAGTGTTCCATCTGCAACTGGTCTGATAAAACCATCTTAAAACCCAGATAGTTTTCATTTCTTTTTAATTTGGTTGAGCTCAGAGACAAGCAGATCCATATCAGAATTTATTCCATATTTTGCCCTTTTTCTTAGGGAAGGAATCGTGCATGAAGGGTTAGGAAATCTATGCTAGTAAAAATAATGACATTTCACTAATGACAAATTTAATAAATTTCAAGAATATTAATCAAATTCCTCTTGGTTTAGGTTTTTAAATTTTCTTCAGTATGTGAAATATTTGTGAAGGGCATAGACCTGTGTATTTCTGGTAAACTAAGAATCTGTTTAATGCCTAAACTTCATAGCTGGTTCCTGACTACCGGTTTTATCAATTTTAATCTTCTGGAGAATTTATGTGCTACATAAACAAGCATTAAAGATAATAAATCAAAGTACAATACCTTGGAATGTATTTTTCCCAACTTATTAAAATCTGCTTTATGGAATATATAGGAAATACAATTTCTGTAAAAGCAGATTGAAATTGTAATAAGTAATTCTAATTTTTCCTATTTATCCACAGATTAATCGTCACATTTTTACATATGATGGCTACAAATAATTTAGATTTTATAGAGTAGATACACATTTAACCAATCCCTTTCGTCAGGATGACAGGCTAAGAGAGATTTTCATCATCAGTATACATCTACAAGTATAATAATCATACCTGTCTACACCCTGCCTATAGATACAAAGTAGCACAATCTATTAGGGCATTAATTTACTATTTGGTAAAAAAATTGTTTTTAATTTAGATGACAGAAAGCCTTCTGTGCACATCTCTTGTCACCCAATGTATTTAGAAGTTTGCAATCAGACTTGTAAAATTTATTCACACTGAATGAATACACTGTAATCCACCATGAAATGTGTAAGCACTGATGAAAATACATCACATTTTCAGAAGAGCTCACCATTGGTCTACTTTCAAAGTTGAAATCAATATATATTCATGCTATAAATAAAATTTTTAATTTGATAGAAGCAAAGTACATAGAAGATACATAGACTGCTGTTGCATGTTAACATGCACCATGCGAATCATCTAAAAGTTTGGTTTTTAATTAGCCTGGTCTTTTTTGCTATTTCTGTGATGTAAAATTTTACTTGTTTTCCAATTGGCATAGGTTCTCTTAATTTCATTGTAGCTTGATTTAGAATTAGACCAGCAGTTTTTGCACATTCTATACTTCTATTTCTCATTGAGTGTGTTGAAAATTAAAACATTCTAAGCATTACAGTACTAAGTGTTACTGAAGGGAATGTTTTGACTAATCCATATGTATTAAATAAGGGAAGAGAAAATCTAACCTGACTGTTCAATTACAAACACCTATTGATATGGGTTCCTTCCAGTTGTCTTTGTTACACAAAGAAAGCATAATATTTGTGATATAAGCGTTTCAGATTTGCAACTTCCATGAAGTCATTCTAGCAGGAAGAAACAGTCGAAATTCTAAAATATCTAATGTAGTAAGGATAGAAATCAACCCTTCAGAATTCATAATTTGCACAATCACTTTTACATATTTCATCCAGGAAGTAAGAGAGTGGATTTTTGTTTGATTGCTTGCTTAAGATTGCTAAGCTGAAGAGCATTCTCCAAAATTCTCAAGTTTGTAGACATCAGGAGAAAATAGTAGTTCAACATGACAGGTAGACAAATGGAACAGAGATTTTTAATTAAATCTTCCTTAATTCATTGCCAAAGGAGTATATTATAGGTCATCATTCTTACTATCAAATCTTCCCTACATAAATGTCTGAACATCAAACTCCATTAAGAGAAACAGAGTACTTGATGCTTAAAGCATAACTTGTTAAGCATGGCAAGAAGAGTGAAGAATGTGAGAAATTTACATTTAAATATAGAACCTATTGCTATGCTTATATTTGATCCAGATATTAGAAAAAAATATGGACTTTCATCATATAACCTGTTGACATGCCTGTACTGTGTATACTAAATACTTCATTTAAATTATGATACACAAGAACATAAAAAGTAATAAATAATTTTCTCAACCTTTAACAAATGCTGAAATAAAAAACAGTATTACCAGATTGTGACGTAAATTTACTTTTTCTAATTGCCTGCTGTTTGAATTTCAACATTCTGAAACTAGCCACATGTGCAAAGCAAGCTAGGAAAGCTGTTAGAGTGTTTGAGTACTATGTTCAGCACATCAAAATGCCAATAAAATTTTCCACCATTTCTGTCCACTATTCACCATTATTTATTGCATTGCATTTAAGAGAAATCTAGCCACTCCCTTAAAAAAACCAAAACCAAAAAGCCCCAACCCAAGACAAAAAAAAAGAATCAACACAACAAATCACAAACAATCAAAAAGCAAAAACCAGAAAACACTGATAAATAGTTGTAGTTCTGTGGAACCAAAGTCACAGTTCAATTTATGGTGGCAAGACAGGTGTCAGCACTGGAAAAAGTTATATCAAATTTTCTGGCCTTTCAGTCTGGAGACTGAAAAAGGGAACATCAGTTTAGTGTAAAGACTATGTTCAAGTAAAGCACATAACTTAAACAGAAGCTTAAACAAAAAGATTTTACTAAGAAGTAACAATTTAGAACCTTTTTTTTTTTACTTAAATTGATGTACATATTTGTTGGCTTTGTTGATTAGAGACAGAAAAATGTGACTAGATTTTGGCTATGCATTTCTCTGTCAATGCTGTTGAAAAAAATAATATTTTTCGTTGGATATTTATGAAAATGTCAACAGTCTCGGAGAGCTCATAGCTGTATAAATATAGCTAAAATACTCTACTTCATTTTATTGTCAATATTCCACTCATCTAGAAAGAACAAGCAGCACTGTTACCGAGGTGATTATCATAGATGAAGTATTGAGGTAATAGATACAAGTAAATTACTTTTTCTATTAAAATAATTTACTCATTCTATAAATAATATATACAGTCAAACAAGACAAACTAAGAAGCTCAACAATTTATCAGCATAAGGGAACTTCTTACAGAACTATTTATGTGTCTGTAAACAGCAACACTTATAATATTGGGGTTTTCTTCATAGAACATGTAATTTCGGGTGTTTTATTTTTATTCAAGTATTGTGAGTGAAACTTGGCCATTCTTGATTCTTCAAGGGAAAACAGTCTTTTTTGCATTGTGTGGCAAGCTGTGGCAAGTTAGCTTGAGATGGTTCAGGCTGATATTCGGTTGAGTGACGGTTTGAACATAAGAAAATGTGGAAACTAGAAAAATTTAAAAAGAGCCCAAAGAGAAGAAATAAAAATAATCTGCTGCTGCAGAGAGATGTTACAGAGTGGATTTGTTCTGAGTAAATAGGGATTTTATAGAAATATACAGGAATAAAATACTATTTCAATTACTATTTCTGTATGCAAGGCAAAGCATCTAGTTTTTAAGTGCTTTAAAACATTTTTATAAATAATTATAAATTATAAAGTTAGTCATTTTTAAGAAGTGAAAACTGCAATTCAGCCTCTCATAGTTTTGTTTGCTTTATACTGTGGAAAAAGCCAGAGAAATAAGTGTAAACTACATTTGACAAAAAATGAGATGAATATAAGATGGCATTAATATTCTCTTAAATTTTCCGTTAATTTTCAAAATAATTATGAACATATAAGGATGATACATTCACCCCAAGAAATACAAAGAAAGTATTTTTTATTTTGACAGGAAGAAATAACATTGAAAGCTGATTGCCATGACCTGATCATATGAAGTAAGAGACAAGTGTCATTTTATTAAATGCAGCATACCTATGCCAGTGTTTAATACTCTCAAGGAAGTGAATACAGAATGGTTTCTGATGCTCCCTCAATTCCTTTCTCTTGTAACTTTCTTCCGTGTTGTCCTGACAAGGAGTCCTAGGGTGGATTTCTTAAAACCATATTACTTCTGATAACTTCTTTTGCCAGACATGTAGGAAGAAAGAAAGTGTGAAAAAAATTTGAAATAGGCAGAATACAGAAACAATGTTTGGCAACTGTTTGCTGTATGTCTCAATTGTTGAGAACTATTTATTTCTACTAGTCAATTTATTACTCTTATTCTGATAATATTTTTGTTACTTCAGATTTACTCATAATTACTGATGGACAAAAATCCTTACAGGCTATGAAATTCTAAGACATGGAAGCACTTCCAAAATTCCAGTTCCATGTTCATACCTTAACTGCACATGGTGTCCATACCCCTTTTGTCTTGTCTTCTGAACTAACAGGTTTGCCCACACATTCACACACACTGCTGTCTACACTGTCATTCTTTATTTTTTCTGATGTCTAAATCTTGAGGATGTGTTTCTCTTGATCTACCTCCTCCAGACACACAGATAGTTATGATTGTACCCTAGTTTATGAAATATTCTTCATTAATCAGGAATTAATCAAATTTCAGTATAATTTCTGAGACTGTAGATTTTTACATTATGCAAGTCTCCTTAATATAAAAAAGCAAGACAGAATATTCTGTATTTGTATATTTTAATTATATTTCTTGATATAGAATTTAATATCCACATTGTATATAACATGTCTAGATAAAAAAAATACATGTCAGGCTGTGATGGTACAACATGTGTGAAAACAAAATGACATGTCAGGTACAAAATGAAAAAAGGACGTTTCCAAGTACATCCCTTATATAACACAAAGTGAGCAGCAAAGCAGGAAAGTGCAGAATGAGGAATCTTAATAATTAATAACCAGTTTAGTAATTCAAAGTTTAGTATTTAAAATCAGAAATAGAAAATACTATTTTTTAATTTTCCTGTTTATTTTATACTTTTCCACATGCTTGCATTTTTAAAGTATAAATAACTGAATAATTTTACAAAATCACATCTTAATTTTTTTTCAAAACTTTCCATCTTTCCTATAGCACCTAAAAATAGCACATACTAGCTATTTTAAAATCCATTTAAAACAATAATTCATCTTTGATTTTCAGGGGAAAATAAAGATTAAATGGAAATCCTACTTCTCGGTTATTTCTGAGAGCGGTGCAGTACAAACAGGCAGATTTACCCAGTGAAGTACTTGCAGTGCACTTGAAGGCAAGCCAATCATTAACTCATATTAGCCTAAATTTCTGGGTGGAAAAGACCATGAAAATGAGAAAACCTCTGCAAATTTGGGAAAATAATAATAAAAATCCACTCATATCTCGAATGGAATTTCTCAGTTACATGACTGCAGTAATGTTTTATAACTCTGTTCTGAGTAGAAAATGAAAATAACTTCTCAGGCTGAAGCCTTGAGAGAATTTTTTTTTGTTTTGTTATTACTCTGTGACCCTGGAAAACCATTAAGGTCTAAACTACAAAGGAGGATTAGATCATCTGTTTCCTAGCTCTGAATTAAAAGCCCAAGCTAAGTACCTAGAACTGCAATGCACCAGTTTAACGGACTCCATACAGCCAGCCAAACTTTTTAGATGGACAGTATTCATCCAATAAGAAAATGCAAAAGATGGCAAAATTTCTTATCCTCCACCTCAATATTACAAACTTTTTTGATACTTCATCAAGAATTGCAGGTCATAATCTTATTGTTCAAGTAAATGTCTTCACCTACTTTAAGAAAAATTTCCTCATGTGGTTATCACTTTTTTTCCCTGCCAAATTTTAAGGAAAAAAAAAAATTTTAGAAAAGTATCGTGATCTTTTCTTTTAGGGTGGCAGTGTTCTTAAAATTGTGCAACAGGTCTTTTAGTGCAGGCCCCTGCTTGGGATGTGAAGTCTTATGTTTAGTTTCTTCTTCTGCTTCAGGACAGCTCAGCCTATTGTGTTCTACTTGTCTACTGCCATGATTGCTTGTAGGTATTTTGAGTTGCACTGGCCTCATGAGTCTCCTTTGTGAAGTTCCACAGTTCATAACCCAACCAACCAACCAGATAAGAAAGAGTTTCTTCCAAGAGGGAAAGAAAGGAGCATGATATCAAAGTGCAGTGACTAGAGTGCTCATCTAGATGGAAAGGATGAAGACCTATTTATGCTTTTCATTACACAAGGGTTTGATTGAAAGCTCCCCATTCTCCATTATTTCTAATTCCAGCTGAGTACCAGTCTGCTTTTCATTGACATCCAAGGTGAGATTTCTGTAGCCTGCTCAGTAGCAGGTTTAATATACAAAAAAAACAGGTACATATGAAGTTTTTACTTAGGAACTAAGTGCCTAGTGCTGTTTTAAAGCCTGAAGGTTTAATCATATCGGCCTAAATCCTCAAATACTGCCAAAGAACCTAATTGATTTTAGAGGAGCTAAATCATCTTCTACTGCATGCCTGGGGCTGGGACCCCCTGACCCCCCCCACACACAACCTTTTACTATGGTTCTGTACGTGAAAGCATGATAAAGGTGATAAAGGTGATTACATGAAAATCTACCTTCAGCAGAAGACTTAGAATACACATACTTTGTTCAGAACTCCTCCATGTGGTCTGCGTTTTTACATCCTGTATCTGTGTCTAATGCTTTAGGAGACACTGCATTTGAACAGCACCTGGCCTTCCTTGGCTGAAAGACATCTTTTTGGTTCATAAAAATGGAGCAGGATTTGTATCTAAATCATTGAATTTTACATACTGGAGAAAGCAGCTGGGGATGGGGCAGGGCAGAGGCCTTAAAAATCTTATGGTACTCACATTAATTCTTGGCTTTGTCTTAAGTAAAAAGGTTAAACTCAATTTCCTTACCTGAAGAACTACTTTTTGGTTTAGCATTTAATAACATAATTTAAAATGTGCATATGCTGAACATTACTTGATAGCAAAAATGACATTCCCAGACAGTGCAGTGAAGTATAAAGGATAAGGCTCAGTAAGTTTGTGTCTGTCCTGTGAGGACCAGATAAAATATCCTTTTCTTGCGAGTGTTCTCTTCCTTTCCTCCCTCCAAGCCCCTCAGCTATAAAGCTGCAGTCTGATTTAATAGCTTTTCTTGCAACTTAAAATAAGTGGTTTAAGTATTTAATATGTCGTAGAACTGCTATTTTATTTCTTTCATTTAGTCAAATTCTTCACATTTTGACAGGCAAAGAAGAAAAACAATACAATTACAGTCTTACCACCACAAAATCCAAAAAAAACAACCAACCAAACAAAAAACTCTAAAAAACAAAACAAACAAATAAACAGACAAAAAAAAAAAAAATCCCAAAATGACCCAAAAATCCAAGACACCACACAAAACCCTGCCTCAGATCCATCACTCTAGAGAAATATAATGTCCCAAATGCTGACAAAAAAAGACCAAATATTTCAACTCCTCTGGCAAAAATTTCAAGGAAAAATTCTTGAAAGAATTAGGAAAGAATCTTTTTCCCTTGTCCACTGTCCTTTATTAACACCATTTTCACGCACAGCATCCTACTTAACATGCAGAATAAGTTGTTCACCCTTTCTGCCAGAGAAGCAGGAAAATACTTCCCATTAAAATAAATAGCTGGAATTTTTGCCAGGGTCCAAGTATTCTGCAGAGTGCTTCCTTGGTCCTTAGAAACACTGCCGATATAGAAAATGTGTGGATTGCATCTCACTCCTTTTCTCAACAGAAGTAGTAGTCACATGTGTACAAAGTTGATTTGCAATATTTCTTTTCAATTTTATAAAATTTATAAATATATTTCACAAGTTAGAGACTGCATATAAGACATTCCTATCATAGGGCATAAATAACTGCAGTTCTTGAAGCTGGCTGGTTTTTTTAAGGTCAATGTCTATTTGAACCTTTCTGTATTAGTCTTTCTCCACCTCTATTTTGGATAAAACATTTTGGAAAAAAGAGGGGTCATGAAACTGCTATTAAGAAACAGACTAAAGAAAAATTTTTATTTGCATGTCTCATTCACAGTTCAGTGACACTCTAGAACCAAATTTCCTTAGGTTAGTGGTATAAGAGCTAAATAAATAATGTACGCACATAACAATGTGTGCATATGTAAAAAAAATCCAAGCCAAACAAAACCAAACCCACTTAAAAGAAGAAACAAGTAAAATTAAAATACAGAACTATGTGCATGTGGATTTATAGCTAATAAGCTTTCCTGAGAACATTTGACTTTGTGACTGAAAATGACAAAGAATATATTTAAATATTCTAATTATTTCAGAACTCTATAAAAAAATTGTAACAATAAATGAAGAAACTGCAAACATTGAAAAGAGACAAAGATTGAGAAGAATGCATGTTTTCCAAGGATGATTTCTAGAATTAAATTGGAATTTGTCATTTCCCTGCATTTAAGGCATCCATGGTAATGCTTGTGGCATTAGTATACACAAAAAAAAAATCACATATATGTAATATGAACATGTATGTCAGAGGACCAGATTCAACCAGCAGTAAGCGACAACATGATGAATTCACTCAAGAATATAAATCCAGATAATTGCATTTTCTTTGTTATACTCCTTTTTAATTTGTCTCTTTAAATTGGTGCAGGAATTATCTGGGCAAGGAATTCTTATGACATAACACTGTAACTCAGTCTTCTGTAGCCAATGTTCCTTAAACACAGAATATTTTGCCTTTTGGTCCTTGCATGAGAGGAAAACCTAATATATTAAATCATACTAGTATATCAGCATTTTAATATTTCTTCTTTGTTGGAGCAAAATTCTGAACTTCAATTTATGAAGGAACTTGATCCTATGAGTTTTAAGGAAGGAAAAGTAGAAAGGAAATTAAAAGGATTGTACCGTATTTCTTAAAATTAAGACTTTTCATTAAGTCTTTAATTTTGGGGGATTTTTTATTTTTACCTAATGTTACCTTGATTTAATTATTATTTTACCTAGCTGATTCATGCACATTTCTTCAGTGCAGCTGTTTGAGATCATTATAATAATTCTAGGTACAGATACCTTTGTATAGTCAAGATTTATCTGCCCTCAAGTAAAACAGAACTGGCCATGGGGTAGAATACATTGATGTATAACACTAGTGATAATGATAAAGAGTTACTTAGATTAAAAATGTCAGGAGACTTTCCTGAAACAAATCCAGTCAGAAATTAAACCATTTATGGAAAAAAACCCACTTTGCCTTGAAGTAAATATTTGAAGAAGCACTGATAGTCTGTTCTAATTTTTTTTTTCTTTGAAAAAAGAAGAAAAAAAAAACAAACAAACCCACAAAGAAAAGAAGAAAGCCTTATTTGAAACAAACTTTTTGATCCTGTCAACCTTATTAAAATTTGTTACACAAGCAAAGACCTGTTTCTGTTCTCTTTGCCAGTATTCCCAATCTGTGACAAAATTACCCAGCCCCCATTAATTCCTCTGAGAAGCTTGCATTGTTCACTAAAAGCATATTTAATTAAGCATAATTTGCAATCCTTTGATCACTTTCATGGTTCTTCTTTGAATTAGAAAATTATTTCGATACCCTTAGCTGCAGAAATCTCAACACCAAGATCCAGCAATAAAATGCAGTGCCAAATGCACACCATCCGCTATATGATATTATCATTTGAATTCACCCAGCAATTAATTTATCAACATATTATGCACAAGATTTCACATCTCCCTTTAAAAGGATGCATGCTTCATATATCCCAAAGTATTCTAATAATTATTCATTAAAGGTTATCTGCTTCCTTATTTTCTACATTCTCTTTTTATCATCTGTAGATATATTCAATAATGATTTTTTGGATTTATTTTCTTTTTTTGTCTTCAGACCATTTTTTGATAGGCGTGCTGAATAGCACACAATGAAGATCTGATCTCAGAGACAAACTAGAATCACCACATTTCATTTGATGAAACTTTCCCACTTAAGTTTTTCCTGGTTTCAGCTGGGTTTCAGAGTTAGTTCTCTTCTTCCTAGGTGGTGCAGTGCTGTTTTGGATTCAGTATGAGAATGATACTGATAACACACTGATGTTTGGTTGTTGCTAAGCAGTGCTTACCCCCAGTCAAGGATTTTCAGTGTCCCAGGCTCTGCCAGGGAGAAAGTGCACAAGAACCTGTGAGGGAGCCTGTCCAGGACAGCTGGCCTGAACTGGCCAAAGGAATACTCAATGCCACATTCCATATTATAGAAAGGCATTCCCAGTACATAAAGGGAAGGCCAGTAGCCAGCAGCCACTAATGGCTGCTCAAGGTTGATCTGGATATTGATCAGCAGCTAGGGAGCAACTGTATCATGCATTGCACAAAGATCTGGTGTTTTATTCCTCTTTCTCTCTAATTTCCATTACTATCATCATTAGTAATAGCAAGATATTATTTTATTTTGTTTAAATTAATAAGCTGTTCTTATCTCAAGATTAATTTTTTTTCTGTTTTTCATCCCCAGTGGGATGGGGTAGGGACTGAGTGAGGAGCTATGTGGTAACTTTGTTGCCAGCTGGGATAAAACCATGACAAATATTCTCAGACCTAACTTAAAATTTTGAATCTTTTTAGTATACAATTAAAACATCATTTGATATGAAGCTGCATGAAAATCCAAGTACATTAAAACACTATTATCTTTAGCAATAAAACTTCTTATTTCAAGTTGGTTTTAGCAAGTTCTGTTTTCCTCAAATTAATGCCAGTTGGCTTTGATTCTGTGGCCTCAAACTTATTCTCACCAGTTTGTTACACTGCTTAGACTGGGCATCACATGAGCAGATGTGTAATCTATTATAATGCTCCCTTCCCAGAATGCCTCTAGAAACCAGAGCTTTCTCATCACTACAATGTGCTTAGGATCCAAAAGGTGAGAATTTTCTATGTGTTACCCTCTCTCACATTTACATTTATAAAACAAATGTAAAAAGAGTAGACTGAAATGCTTTTTACAGTAGGCCAAAGACAGATATTCTAAACTGCATACTTTGCTCAATGGGGAAAATATGGAGGGATGAAGAATATGCGACAGATCCCTGTAATTTTGCTAAATCAGCACAGCAATGAAGGCAGCTGAGACTGTACAGAGACTGCTACTGTCAAAATCACAGACTTTTTAATACTGTCAAATATTAATTTCATCCCTGTTCTATAGTCTTCTAAGATTAACAGAAAATCAGCACTCCTGATCTATTAAATTCCTTGCTTAGCTAAGATCTTTATCTGCTTGCATTTGCCAGTTAGAGAGTCCAAATTTTCAGTGGTTTCTGAATTTAGTCTCTTTACAAAGTTAAAGTTTAAATCACTTAAGCTACATCTATTTCCCCCTTGTTTGACTTATTTTTCAGAATCCAAAATATCATTTTAGGCAGAATGCCTTTGTACTTTTAAAAACATGCTACAATATTTCTTAGATCTCCTCCCTTTATTTTTTGGATGAAATACTTTTGCCCACATAATACAACTGCAAACCTATCCCTTAAAAAGTATGAATTTCTGATTGAGACATTTTTGAAACTACATCCTTGCTGACTTTTTGGAGTTCATTTATCCATTCTTGAAGGTAGTATGATAGAGAGAATGAACACGTGGATGCAACGGTGTTACATAATTTGTACTTTGATAAAGCACTTCCCCAGCAGTTCAATGTACAGGTGTGCACAGTAAAAGAATTAACTGTAATACCAAAGTTTAACTGTAATTATTACTACTGAGTTTTGTATATGTAACCGGAGTTGCTCAAAAGCAGATATTTGTTTTCCAAAGGACTGTGGCAAGAAAACTGCAACACAACTCAAAACAAAAGTGCTACTCACAGAAGGAAGGTCATACAAAGACAAGATCCTGGTGTTGCTGGATGCCCTAAAAATACTTCACTGTTCTTGAAAAAAAAAAAAACTTAAGAAATTACCTGTAACAGAAATATACCCTCATTTTGAGGAAAAATCAAGAAAGTATCAACTGGAGAGGTGCCTGTCCAAACTGAGAAGATTATCTTTTTATTCAGTCATTTGATTTTAAATCTGTGCCTATTTCCTCCTCTTCATCCAAGCTCCAGACTGATTAGGGTAAAGACAGAATTTTCTCTCAAACCCAGAACATCAGACTGTTATTTCAAAGTATTTCTAACTATATTCTTTATTTGTCTGTGGAGAGAAATGTTACAGTGTAAAGTTTTCTTCCTTCCTCTGGTTGTGTTGCCAGATTGGAATTTACTGTAATCTACAATTTCCATCATGCAGCAGCTTGGATGCCAAGTCACTGCCCACTCCAGGCCTTTTAGGTTAACGTGGAGTGTGACTTTCAGTGAGTGAAAATTTATTGTGAAGTTTTGCATGGCACTGGTAGAGAGAGAAAGGAGGTCACATTTTCACAGCAGGATTTATAAAGTTAAGCTCGCTCTCTCTCTCTGCTGGTGGGAAGAAGAGTTAAGAGTTTTCTTTTTAATAAATGTTGGCTGATTTTATATTATGCCTTTAAGAACTTTGCATATAGAGGGGTATTACTGAGCAACTACAGTTTGGGCTAAGGAACTGAGGCCAGCAGCAGTGGGAGTGTTAGTTTTCACTTCAATAGCTCAGGAACACAAGGGGCCAGCTTGCCCTTCTGTCTTTTGAGACTTTTAATAGTTCTATGACATGGTACTTTTTAAAAAATCCTTTCATCTTTTTTTTCCTATTTTATGGTATTGTAACAAAAGGTGCTTACACCTATAATTATGTAAAGCATATGCACAGCCTTTTGAGTTATTTGTTCCAGCATTCCAACCCAATGTGCTCTCAAATCACCGTGATGACTGATTGCTAATCTTGTACCTGCTATGGGTAAAAACAAGGGGAGAAAAGGGCAATACTCTGGCCCTAACATCAATAATATACCACGAGTATTAGGACCTCATTTACCCATGTATTCCTGCATCACCAGGGACCTAGTTAATGCCAGATTATCTGCTATACATACAA
>VZTR01005735.1:14903-26059 GCA_013400775.1 Chaetops frenatus | reverse complement strand
AATCTTGTACCTGCTATGGGTAAAAACAAGGGGAGAAAAGGGCAATACTCTGGCCCTAACATCAATAATATACCACGAGTTTACCTCATTTACCCATGTATTCCTGCATCACCAGGGACCTAGTTAATGCCAGATTATCTGTCTACTATACAATTTCTTAAGCAGTCAAAGTGTGGACAGGACTGGCTATAAATAGAGCACTAACTAAACACGGGCATGGTATATTTCTTCTCTGACTATGCAGGAAGATAAGCAAATCTGTGTATCCTCATATGATATTTGTATGTTTCTTACAGCTGCAACAGGAAAATAATTACAGTATTTGCCTCTGTTTACTCTCAGTGAGGAGAAGCAACTACATCCTGTCTCACGCATGATTTTGTTGCTTCATTAATTAAAGCACAGTTCAAAAAAGAGCATGTCTAACTTTCAGCTAATCAATAGAAAACATGCAAAAAATAACTGATCTGTCTGTGAGCTGTCAATTATTTGAAAGAGGAAATGAAAATAGGAAAATGCTTTCAGATTTCAAGGACTATAACTCACTATCATATATTAGCCCAAGTGTGAATCCGGGACTTTTGAAGCAGGAATGTTTATATTCAAATAAACATGTTAATATGAGTAAGATTCATTAAAATTTAATAACATTTTAGACAAAACAATCGAA
Source organism: Chaetops frenatus (assembly GCA_013400775.1). Taxonomy (NCBI): domain Eukaryota; kingdom Metazoa; phylum Chordata; class Aves; order Passeriformes; family Picathartidae; genus Chaetops; species Chaetops frenatus. Next base: position 25,389 of record VZTR01005735.1, on the reverse strand, counting down.
ATAAATATTGATTTTAGGGTGTATATATATAGAGAGCCCTTGTGCATTGCAAATATACTGATATTCATTCAGCATGTTACCTTAGGTTCCAAAACCATCATCCTAAAAGTTTGAAAGACTGATAAAGTTTACAACTTTTCCGTAAGACAAAGTACATCATGCTGAGTTCCATATTGCTAGGTTTTTTCTGCTGCTCAAGATTGCATTTGTTGCAGTAAATTATTCCAACACTGCAAATTGCAATGTAGTAATTTTACTAATCACTGAAAGAGTGGCCCAACTTAGCCCTTTCTATTCAAAAAGTAAAAAGCTTCCATAAAGAGAATCAAAATATTACTTGCTACTACTTCTATTATTGCAAAGGCAACACTTGCAGAAAGTAAGCCAGAATTTTTCATGGTTTATTCATCACTCTGAGAACTAAGTTTTGTTGTCAAAATTCATACAGCTGGTTCTTATTTCAGAAGATTGGTGGTTTGCCCTAATATTTAGCCTCCAGATTTTATCTGTAGTGTCTCATAGTTATAGGAAAAATAAATTTATATAGATATATGTATGTATTACTTGTGAGTTAACAAATTTCAACTAATTTTAAATATATTGAGTTGCTCTATTGTGGATTCCTCAACTTTCAATAAAACTACTTAAATACTGCTTGTATGAAAATGTCTTTTATTTATTTTCATTGGTTCACAAATAGTCAAATACTTGTATAGCAAATTGTTTCATCGCTCAGCCTTATTCAGCATAACAACTTGTAAGGTTTTTTTCTGGTAGTGTGTGCTTGTTTTACCTCCCTGCCCTACACAGGTTTTGTTAGTTGCATATAAACTTTGAAAGATTTGTTCAAAGGAAACAAAATACCAATTGATATGTTCAACTTCAGTCCAGGGTCCAATAGAGTCAAGGCACAAAACAATTTTCAGTGTTTCCACTATATACTGCAATTTTCTCTTGAGAAATGTGCATTAATAAAGTAGCAGTAACCTTTACTGTATTAAGTCGTATTACTCAAGTTAATTTTGACATTACTTCCTCATGTTGTGGTTTATTTTTTTATTTCAGCGCTTAAACAAACAGAAAACCCTTTAAGGGAAACAAATCCCTTAAGGTCACAGGAACTTCAGACAAGTGACTAAGGTGTCTGAATATCTGTTGAACAGAGGTTACCTCTTCTGCAGTGCCTGCAGGTATCTCTTAAGAGTTGTTAACCTCCCAAATCAGGGGCTACCAGGAGAATTAGCACACTAGAATAGAACAGTATTTAGGACATCTTTTGCAACCTATGCTGTGTTCAGTGCGGACAAGATTTTGCTGTTAGCAGAGAACTGCCCTGGGGAGTTTTAAAGAGTTCAGATAAGTCTACATGAACTGAAGATTCCCCAGCAGCTGTGGTGTAGTTTCTTCTCATGAGAAGAAAGGATACTTGTGCCTTTCAAAATTGTTTCATTATTTTATGTGAATACATTATGAAACAGGTTCAGTTAAGTACCTTTTATATTCAAGTGATCAAAAAGAACTTTTCACTATTTGCACAGGCAGAGAAATTGGAGAAAAAGTAGATTTCTGTGAGGAAGACTTTTTTTGAAATTATAAAGAGATCATTAACACACAAAGTTGGACTATGGGTCTGGTATAGATCTGGAATAAAATTGTGAGTGGGATTTATAAACCACTGGATCTGGGGTTCATCATAGAAGTGCTGGCACAGCAGTAGCAAGGCTTAACCGAGTGCGATTGTCATGAGGCAAAATTTCTGGTGGTGCCATATGAAGTTAAAGAACAATATTAGTAACATATTCCTTTGTGTATCTAAATCCCTCCTCTTCTAAGACCATCCCCTCTATGTCTTCTGCACATAGTGTAAAGCATGTATTTTTGTGATGTTTTTTCATGTATCAGGAGAGTATCTTCAGCTACTGATTTAATCCCACAGTCATTAGCAAAGTCCATTAAAGGAGTCTTTGCAGTCCTTGTTTGTCTAATATTATTTTTTGAGAATTCGTGCTATGCTTCTATCTGTCATGAAATTTTAGCACTATGATCTGAAATCAAAGAAACTGAAATCATGGAGATGGCTAGATTTTAAAGGTCAGCACTCCCCAAAATTTAATGTCTGAAACAAAGTCACATACATTGCAAAAATGAGAGATTTGTTTCCCAGTGTTTATCACCTTTTAAACTGTCATCATAATGAAGTTATTTTTACTCTTTGGTATCAGCTTAGCCACTCTGTTTCTTCCTTTATAATCATAAGGAAAATGTGTTATATATTTGTAGCCAACAAAAGGCCTTTGAGAGCTCAGTATTGGTGCAATATGACAGAACACGGGAGCTCAAACTTCATTATCAAAGGCCTTTTTTGTAATTATGGCAAGGATAATGAAGTGGGCTGCATCTGACAGACCCCTTGGAACCCATTACTGTGCTGTACAGCAGCTCATGCTGACACCACCGAGGTGCAAAACTTCACACTCTGACAAAGAACTTTAAAAGGCTCTCAAGACCATGTTCTAGTTGCCTATTGGGATACTTCATATCATCTTATTTCCATGATAACATCTGAAAAATAATTAATTTCTCTATAATCAAGACGTTTCAAACAGTAAAGACAGTGCAGCACCTAAAATAAGTTGTTCAAGAGGTGATTTACATTGTCTCAGGTAAAGCTGCCTAAGACAACCTAATTAAATGAATAGGCTTTTATATGTGTGACCATTAAAAAAGGGTCCAGTTTTATTAGTGCAGTTAAATGAGTGAAAATCCAAGCTTCATTTTATGGGCCAAGATACATGTGTAAGCATTCATTAATGGAACAAAAGGATCTTTAGAAACTATATCTAAAATCTCATGAGTACTGAGGAAAAATATATATTTATCCCATGTATTTGATTTCAAAAAAAGGTGGTTTGAGTAATATGAATGACTTGCATATGGACATTGAAATTGCCAAAATAGGATGAGATATTCCAGTGCAGAGACTAAATTCTGCTTCATTTTCTTCACTCATTGGTAATGTAATCCAAAAGCAAGAAAGAAGTAAAAAATGCTGCTTGGAGACATTGAGACATGGTAAAAGCAAAAATGTCCTACATGGAGACATATAATGAACAATCCAGTTTTGTAATCTATACTAAAAATCCAAGATTTTGTTTATAATGCTTTATATTTCAATATCTATCAATAAAAAAGGACATTAACATGGACAATATCACTTAATTATCTGACTTATATGTCACAGTACTATGTAACTATTTGAATTACAGAGTTAGTGTAAACTTCCCTTTGAAATTACTGGCCTAAAATTGTTTTGCAAAAATCTGAGGTTTCTCAAAATGAAATTATTAACTTCATTAAGGCATCTTCAAATGTTGTAATTTCAGAAATGAAGGCTGATAAATTTTATACTGTTTAAAATCCAGTGTTCAAATTTTCTACCATGACCTTACTCTAATCAGCTTGACACCTATAATTTTGCTTTAAAAAGAACTACAATGTCTACAGTATGTCCACATTAAAACTTGAAATAGGCATGGTTGTATTTTATGCTTCCCCCATGAATGAAGTAGGCAAATTGCATTAAATAATCTCATTCTTGCTGAACTAAATTTAAAAACTATTTTATGAAGTCTCTTAGGTCAGACTTTTAGGGTATCTCCTTAATTTATAAATGTTATGCACTTGTATACATAAAAGCCAGCCATTGTTCATTGTTATGAATATAAAAATAAGAAAACAACTCCTCAACTACCCCTTACAGATTAGGATTTTAGCCCAAAGGGATGAATATGGTCACAAAGATTCTCAGACCAGGAAAAAACATTCTGTGAAGATGAGTGCCTCATTTTATAAGAACAAAAAAACCAGAAAAAGATAAGAGATTTAAAATATTCTCATTCCTAATGTAATAGTATTACACAGCAAAAGAGAAAGGTAGAGAAAATAATCATAGAATCAGGAATCATCTCAAATGGAAAATACTTTTAAAATGACAGAGTCCAACCATATGTTGGCATATATAATTTGAGTCAGCAGTGCCCTGGCAGCCAGGAGGGCCAACCCTGTCCTGGGGTGCATCAGGCACAGCATCACCAGCCAGGCAAGGGAGGGGATTGTCCTGCTCTGCTCTGCACTGGGACAGCCTCACCTCAAGTGCTGGGGATAGTTTTGGGCAACAAAATATAACCAAGATTTTAAACTACTAGCAAGTGTCCAAAGGAGACTAATGATGGTGGTGAAGGGCCTGGAGGGGAAGCTGTAAAAGGAGTGGCTGAGGGCACTTGGTCTGTTCAGCCTGGAGAAGAGAAGACTGAGAGGAGACCTCAGTGCAGTCTACAATTTCCTCATGAGGGGAAGAGGAGGCACAGGCACTGATCTCTTTTCTTTGGTGATCAGTAACAGGATCAAGGAAATGGCCTGAGGTTGTGTCAGAGAATGTTTCTGTTGAATTTAGGAAAATGTTCTTCACCCACAGGGTGGTTGGGCCCTGGAACAGGCTCTCCAGGGCAGTGATCACAGCACCAAGCCTGTCAGAGCTCAAAAAGTATTTGGACAATGCTCTCAGGTTCATAGTGTGGTTCTTGGAGATGGTGCTGTGCAGGCCCAGGATTTAGATTTGGTTATCCTTGTGGATCCCTTCCAACTCAGCATATCCTGTGATTCTGTGAACCATGAGCCCAACACTGTAAAGCCCACCATGAAACCATGTACCCAGGTGCCACATCTCCATGTGTTTTAAGTCCTTCTAGAACTTCAGCCTCTTTCTTGGGCTGCTTCTTCCAACACTTGATAACTCTTTCCATGCAGAAGTTTTTCCATATCAAACATAAACCCCAGCTAGTGCTACTAGAGGCCATTTTCATTTGTCCTATCACTAGTTGCCTGGGGAGAAAAGGTCAAACTGCACCTCACCACAACCTCCTTTCAGGCAGTTGTAGAATGATAAAATCCCCACAGCCGCCTCTTCTCCAGGCTAAACCACCCCAGTTTCGTCAGCCATTCCTCATAGGACAATTCACCAGGATTGTTGTCCTTCTCTGGACATGTGCCAGTGCCTCAGTGTCTCTTTCCTGTAGTGATGGGCCCAGAACTGGATTTGCATGTGCACATGTAATGTGTAAAGGTCTTAAAAAATATTCAGTGTAATAAAATCATTTTTAAAAAGAAGAATCACCTAGTTATTAATAATCCAAATGCCTCCCAGCAGATTAAATATATTTGCCACCTAAAATTTCTCTTGATTAAATATTATATGATTTCATATGCATTAACTCTTCCTAAAAATGCTTCTCCTACCCTCTTACTGTATTGCTGTTAAAATCTAAGTGTCTAATAAAATGCAGTTTATGCTTTTCTATATACCTTTGTCTCTGCTGTTTTTTACTCAGCCTCTGTTCCAGATGACAGTAAGACTAATGTGCATTCTTTATAACCTGAGACAATTAAAGAACTTTTAAAACAAAGTAGTTGATCTAAACTTCTGAAAATCATTGCCTCAAACAGTAGAAGTCTTTACAGATATGGGAAGGACTCATTTTCAAAATTATGTAATCTCTTACCAGTGCTGGGAATGGTTTTAGAGTACAGAAGAAGGTTAACTACCAAACTCAATTTTAAAAATATTGATTTTAAAAGATCTATTGATTAAAATAAATTTATTTATTTTGAATATATCCTGTAAATGAGACAAGATTCTCTTCTGTCTACTCCAAGCCTTGTGCAAAGGGAGCTGATAGTATTGGTTTAGTCTTTAGTAAGAAATGGCTATATAACAACCACAGAAATCACAGCTGATAATAATTATGGCAGTCTCAGTAGGGAAGCCAAAGATGGATTTATCATGACAAGATGAACCATTTTTAGCAGAGTTTGATTCATGTAGAGGAAGACCACACAGAAAAGTTTGTAGGTTTTTGAAATGATGCATTTGTATGAGCTAAACTTTAAATTTTTGATCTGCCTGTCATGAGGAGTGGCACATAGCTGTGCCACCTGAGGAACAGAGAGTGACTCAGAACATCACTGTTTTCTCCTCCCCCATGGGAGATATAAGTTACTTTGAGCTTTGTGTAGCAGTAATTTGTCTTGCATGTCTGTCCAGATGCTCTAGGAAGCCTCAGAGGTGAAAAAGTCTCCTTACTTCCAACTCAATTCCTGACTTCTTACTCTGAGGGTTCAGTGCAGGCCTTTGTGAAGGAAGGCAGGCAGCCCATGAAGACAGGGTTATTAATGTCACTCCTTTCACAAACACTAAAGGACTAAGTCTGAAGCGCTTCCTCTTGTTGAGTAGCACTTCATTTCAGGAATAATTCTGGACTCATTCTTAACAGGAAAATTAATGTCTGCTGATGTTGTCATTTCTCCCTCTGTTCTCTGAATTTTGTGTATTTTGTCCGCTTATAATTGGTCTTGCAAACAGCTGAAATACTCTTGTAATGTATTACTTTCCTTATGTATAACTAGTTCTATTTTTTTTTTCATGATCAATTTATCTTCGAGGATCAAGAAATGCGCAAGTATCTTTTCAAATTCTGTCCTTGTTTGTTTCTTTATAGAGGATGTAAATGGAATTTGGGTTAGTTCTGTAAACCTCTACAGCTAGTGAATAGCAAGAACTTCCTCAAATTTGACAGTGTTCTGTGTTCAGTTGGTTGGCTGTGTTAAATAGTTAAATCTTTGTACCTAAATAAAAAAGACCCCAAAACCACAAAAAAAAAAACAAAAAAAAAAAAACAAAAAAAAAAAAAAAAAAAAAAAAAAAAAAAAAAAAACCAAAAAAAAAAAAAACCACCAGTTCTTTCTGGCCAATAATATATCTGAGCTAAGGAGTATATTAATGAATAGGTATGAAGAATTGTAGTAAGAAGCTCTGGGAAAACTTATTACATGTGTGTGTAATCAAGAATTAATTCTCATGGCTTTTGGCAATAACAACAAAAAAAGTAATTCCATTTGCTAAAATGATAGCTTCAAGTTTTCTGAACAAAAGAGAAAGAAAAGGAAAATAACTGAATGATGAAGCAATCCCCAGCAAGCTGTTTATATTGTAGCCCAGTTGTTTAAGCAAATCCTGAAAAGACAGAGGCAACAGCAAGTTTAATATCAAATTTGTCAACTGTTCACACACTGAAATCACAGAATAAGTCTCAGGCCTTACCTGACCCATTCATGCTACATGGTGTGCAGGAAAGTTATCTTGAACTTTGTTCTTACTCCTGTTTGCTGATGACATCATAAAGGTCATTGCATAAGGACACTAATAATGACACTGAGCTGATTGAGGAAAGCTAATTTTAAAGAATTAAACATATAACTTATGTTACATATTCAAGTCATACTTTTCAGGGATAATTTTTCATGTCTTCTTTTTATCATAATATCCAACTTATTGAAGCTGGAGATCTTTAAAGCAGTAAAGAATAACAAGATGCCTTTACCAAATTGCAAATTCTGAATATACAAATCATTGTCTGGCATCTACAAAGTTTGTTTGAAGTAACAAAACTCTATGTATTGCCAACCAGACCTTCATGTTGTCAGAGCTGGAAACAGTAGAGAATGGGATTCTTTAGGGCTGAGGTGTCAAGGAGGAGACAATAGTTATCCACATCATAAAACATCAAAGAATCATTTAGAAATTGGAATGAAAAATAAAAGTATCTCCAATAGTGAAACAAAAGAAAAGTCCTATGTCCTGATCTGCCAACAAACTCACTTGACAGTCACCTCTAGAGGAATATTATTAAATACAAACGGCTCTGAAGATATCCCGATCAGTGCTCATGAATGTGTAACTGTAAATGTAAGAAATATTAATAAATCCTAATATTTTAAAATAAATGTCTTTTAAGGTAGACTCAAGTATACGAGTGTCTTAGCCAAAATTTAGAGTATTTAACATTATTTAAAATTAAATTATATTAAATGAAAAAATCTCCTTCCACAATTTTTCATTTCAAGACTAAAGGACTTTTTCCCTTTCTAGTGTTCATCTGTTCTGAGCTATTTTTCCTTGTCTTTTCTTTCTTTCAGAAAGGATTTGTTTTTCTCTTACTTAATCAGCGGATGTGATCATTAACCACAGTGCTGAGCACACCCAGTTCCTTTGTATGATCATGTCTGTGATTAGATCTCTGTTAAACTGCAGCCATCATTATGCATTTTCCAAATATGAGAAAGTGTAAAAAAATGTCAGTGTAAGAAAGTGTTGGCCTTAAAGACCAGTTACATAGTTTGCAAGCTGGAAAAGGTACTTCCAATAGGTGGTATTGAACAGAGGTGCTGATAACATATATCACCTACACTGTAAAACCCAGGAAGAACCACTGATGTAGTACTTACTGACACATGACCTAGATACGTGCTTTGCAAGATTGGTCCTTCTTTTCTGCCCTTATTATCTTTCCTCATTTATTATGTTTTTCTAAATATATTCCTGATGATTGCCACCAGCTAGCTTGTGCCATTTCCTATTTGAACACATGGCCTAGAGATTAATGGTTTCTCAGAGCAAAAAGCCTATTTTGACCTTCCCTCCTTTCTGTTGGTACCGCAGGTCAGTGGACAAGTGGCAGTAGTGGAGTTCACCAGGGACATACCCAACTGCACCTTCACTGACAGAGATAAGGATATATAATATTTAGCAGTAAGGGAATTCTCCAATATAGTCTTAGGCATGTGACAGGGGCCTCAGCTCTCCCTTTTTATCCAAATCCCAGCATTTGGAGGTTTTTCATTTTAAAATAACAGTCTGTTTACATTCTGTAATTGGTTCCCGGTTTTTAATCATTCAAAACATAATTTCTGTTCACAAGCTACTGTAATACATTGAAGTTAAGGGTTTAAAAGCCCACCTTCTTAGGGAAAAAATAGCATTCCATTTTTGCATTGTGATAAAGAAAAACAAATATTTTTTGCAACTCCATAAAGCACTTTGAACTGCCTATTCAAGTACTATTATTCAAGTACTGCTTCCTTTTATATTTCTGGTCTTCAACCAATTTTTAAGAGAGCTATATATGCAGCTATATTCAAGCAGCACACATAAGCCTCAGGATAGACAGCAAATTATCTACATATCTCTCTAGATGTGTTTCAGAGAAACATGACTTTTTGTTTTGTTGTCTAAAATCACAGAATGTATATGACTCATGGCATCTAGACTTTTGTGAAAGAATACCAACAAGAATGCTTAGTACATAGAAAAACAACATGAGCAAGTTGTGTTTTGCTTCCAAATAACAGCCTGACTCAATCAATATTGAGGGTAAATTGCTGGTATTTTTATTAACATGTATTTTAATCCTGTTTCAGCTGCCATTAGTCAGCCCTTATGAAGTTGTTAGCTTTTTATACACTGAAACTCTTTTAGTGATTATTTTAGCCATGAGTCTCCTGCAGCACTCTCATTCAGGAGTGGAATCTTGCAGATGCATCTCCCAGGAAAAAATAACCTATTGCTGTGGTGTTTGAACGTGTATCTATGCAGACCTTATTCATTTGATAAGACAGAAGGAAAGGAAGCTAGATTTTTTTCATTGTTGTGGAGTTGAAAAAAAAAATTTTAAGAGCTGTTTTTTAATATAGGACTAATTACAAACTTGTTAAGTGAGCCACGTAAGTCTTTTGACTCCTTAGATTCCATTTTTGCTACTATGAAATAGGAATTAAATACTGTTCTGACAACCAATAAAACCATGCAGAGCTTTGGGATATTCTTGTGAAGGGGGCTATGTAAAGGCTGACTCATTTTCCATGATTATTCTCATGGAAGCAAACCTGGTACTGGGATATCAGTAGAAGGCAATCATGGAAGGGACACAGAAAAGGAGAACAACAATTTATTTTAAAACTCAGCTAATATTTTCATAATGACAGTTTGTTATTCACTATATCAAAGTTCTGGTTTCACAATGTATTCTATACAAATGTGTTAATAGAAGTGGAATGCATTTATGCCAGACTGACCCTTGTGTAAAAATCCATTTTCCCTGGATTACAATTTTTTTCCACAGTAGTCAGCTTTTGAGTAACTGGAAATACTTTTTTTTTTGCTCATGTGATAGCGGTCTTTCCCTATCCTTTTTAGTGTTTAGTTTAATTCTAGTTTCTCATACTAAGTTTATTTTTGTACAGGAAGAGCTCTGCTTTCACATGTGTATTTTATATCCATTAAAGCTGTCTATGGTCATTATAAACTGCCCTTATAAAACACTGAAAATGTCTTCACAGCATGTGATTATATTATCTTCCTAATCTTCCATAACACAAAACTGCCTGGTTCTTTCTTAAGCGATACTAATAGAGTTGCATCAATCAATTCAGTACACAATTAAGACTGAATTAAGTATTGACTTAGTCTGTGGTTCTGTTAGAGATCTGTATACTAATTTGAACAGAAAAAAATATACCATTAAGGATAAATATTCATAATATATATATATTTGATTATGAAAAAGATGTAGTGTGTAAAGGGCTTTTCCTTTCC
>VZTR01005735.1:0-11711 GCA_013400775.1 Chaetops frenatus | reverse complement strand
CCAAACCATTCAATGAGACTATAACAAGACATTTCCCATTTCCCATTACTATGTCTGTGCATGATTTTCTATTTGTTATACTTTCCACATGAATCTACTTACAGAGAATATTCAGATGATTAAAAAAAAATCTAAAATTTTTCCCACTAAAGATTAATTTCAGTGTGATCTACTTGGACGCAATAGGAGACACATTCAAATTAGTTGTTTTGATTCTTTGCAACATCAACTTTTNATAAATATTGAGTTTTGTTTTATTATTTTCCCCAACATACTTCCAAAAAATTCTATATAAATTTTAAATTTGCATGATTTCCCAAAATAGTTGATAGTTCAAAGTAGTAAAAGCAATTTTCAAAGATAAAGATAATATTATTCTTNTATACTTTCCACATGAATCTACTTACAGAGAATATTCAGATGATTAAAAAAAAATCTAAAATTTTTCCCACTAAAGATTAATTTCAGTGTGATCTACTTGGACGCAATAGGAGACACATTCAAATTAGTTGTTTTGATTCTTTGCAACATCAACTTTTAAAAGCTCTTCCAGCCAAAAAGGGGAGTGAAACCCAAAAAAAGTCTGTATCTTCATTTTCTTAAAATATCACCATTATTAAAACTTTTATCTTAGTTGCTCTTAAAAGTATTAAACCAGACATCTGAAAATACAAAGATTTGAACTTCGTTCTTCAGTCTTTAAACCAGCTCATTTTCCATCACTTCACTTTAATTTGGCAACTTTTCCAGGGGTGGTGTTTTATTTTAATAGTGGAATGCATGTTGCTCCACTGAAGTGGAGGGTAGCTTGATGGTATGAAGTCATCAAGCCAAGAAGTGCAGCAATACTTTCACTGCTGCACAAAAGGAGGCAGTGACACTTTCAACAAAGAGCTGACAGTCTTAGGACTTGTTTAGGCAAAATCAAACTCCAGTTCATGCTGAATGGCTTTCAAGTTTCTTTCTCTAAGTTCTCTTTAATGGTCCTTAGTATTAAGTGTTTTATATTATGTACTGTATGTAACAATCTTTCAAAACCAAATTTTACAGAACAAAAATATACACCAATAAACTGCTATACTAAGCTGTGTAGAAAAACATGGTTTCCTTTAAGACATCGGGATTGGTTTTCAAAGGAAGGTCCACATTTGCTTTGCATCATCCTTCAGCTCATACTGAAAAGATCACAATGTAGCCAAGTCTTTGGCTTCTTTTCAGCCATTTGCAAAGAGAAATAATAACTGATGTCAAAATGCTCATTTGGCCACCACATTATGTCTTTCTTCTTGAGAACCTTCCAAACAGCTTCTCTGAGCTATTTCAGAGCAGCAATTATGACCTGTCCTGGTGATTTCATGAAGGTATGAATGTCATAGTTTCACCTGAGAGGAAACATCAATACAATAAAAGTAGCACAATATGCTATACCCTTTAAGAACAGAAAACTGCAGCTGTTTCACACAGATTTTCTTTGCATTAAGTAAGGCACAAATATATATGCCTAAACGTGATAAATGTTACATCCATAGATTAGTCAAGTAAGTTCTTGTGATGACATGATAGAATAGAATGTAGATTCTATGTGTGTAGCTATATTCATGATATAGCTATATTCATTCATGTCATAATATATTCATCATAGAATCTGCAACTTAATCTGCATTTATATTATTAAAAGTACACTTTTGAATATTTCTAAATACATATGTATCTATATGTATTAGTATCTCAAGGTAAACATATAATTTATGAAAAAAATGAAAGATTGATTGACAATGCCTTTTCTTATCAGATATCACAACTCTCCTCTGAAAATTCAGGTCTTTAGTTCACTTTCCTTGACCAATTTTTGGCAGTTTAAGGGTTATTTTTTTAGACAGTAATAGTAAAATTTGGAATTTAGTTAAGACTAGTTCCAAGTGGCTATCAGTTCTGTTACAAGGATCAGTACAGAAAGAGGCAACATATGTATTTTTGAGATGTAACACAATCCTCTTCAGTATAACATTTTATTTTTTGCACTTTTCCAGTTTTTCTACATCTTTGTTATATCTACTTTGTGTTCAAACTTTATAAATAGAACCTGTGGAAAATACTTCTATATTCATGGTGACTCAAAAATAGACAAGGAATAAAATTACTGCAGACAATTAAACAAGGAAACATGAATGTAAGCTACTTCAGCTTTTCTGAAAGGTCACAAAAATAAATATTAACTACTTTTAGACATCAAAGTTTTGAGAGCTGGAAATTCATATTTTACACTGAATTTGCAGTTGAAAATTTGTGATTTTTTTTTCTTGTTATATATTTAATTTTTCCTTCTTTTGTTCAGAATAAGAAAATCAGCTGAATAGCTACAATATTCTGGAGCTTTGGAAACCCCCTATATTTTCAGTAATGAAACCTGCATGTTCACTGCTTCAGGCCCTAGGCAAAGGACTCTGTTCCAATGGTCTTTCTTTTTCTTCATGCAGAGTTTAACAGGTCTGAAGAACTATTTCTCTGACTAACATAACCTTTGTTTAACTTTATTGAGCATATATGAAACTATCAACATGGAATGTTTATAAGCCTCGGGCCTGCGAGGATTAGGCAAATAAAAATTTTTTGCTTTCTGCTCTGCTTCAAAAGCAGCTAAGGGTTATGCATTCCAGTTTCACAAAGCACCTCATTCAGACCTAGTTTTAGGTGCTTAAGTCCAAGAGTGAGGGAAAATTTCCTGAGTACCTCTCTTCAGAGACTTCTGTTACCTGTTTAACCTGAGGCGTTGTAAACCTCATGCCGAGATCTGTTGATGGTGTACCCGTCTCCTAGAGATATCTTGTTTATCAATTCCAGTTCTGAAAATAGGTTCTCTACTGTAATTGTCAAATTTCTGTCTTGAGCACTTCACTCATGATCCCCACCAAAACTAAACACAATATTGCTATTACTGTAGAAGCAGTCATAAGAAACAGGGAAAAGTTAAAGTTTTGCTTAACTTAGATCTATCTGTGTCATTCTTTATGTGCCTTTTCCAGGACTCAGATTACTCGGAATCCAATTTTGAAACAGAACCTCATCTGGAAGCAATTGTCTTTGCTGTTGATGTTAACTTCAAATGAATTTAGGGAAAATGATTTAATTTGGATGCCACCTGACCCAAATCTCAACAGAATCCATAAAACATGAAAAATAGATAAAATATCTTAAAAACCCAAGAAAAATGTTGTCATTTATTTACACTCTTATAATTCACCAGTTGTTTAGTTTTTTCAATGAGCTTTATAAAACATTTTCATTACTAAGTGGAAAAATAACATGCAAAACACGCATGTATGTGTTTCCTAGAAGGAAGAAAAATGAAACAATAATTCAAACACCGTATATATATCTGTTTTTTTGTCAGCAGATGTGAGATGACCATTTTTATGTGCCTTTTTGAAAATGTTCGTTAACTCTGACACAAATATAGTTTTAATTGTGTAGGTTCAAAATCGTCACCATAAAGTTAAGCATAAATCAAAAGCATAGACTCCTTAAAAACACATTCTCAGGGAAAATATTTCTATGGTTCCATGGATCCTGCTAAAACTTAAATGTAATTCCCAGAAAAGTCACATTGTTTTTGGTTTTGGTTTTTGGTTTTTTATACTCAGGACTGCACAAACTCCATTTTTAGATTATTTATTAAATTTAATTATTTTCCCTTTCCCAAAATGTCATCTGAAATTTCATCAGCAAATCATTTTTTTCTGCTAAAAACCACATTTTTTTTATTATTTAAAGTATTCTCATCCAATAGCACAAATTCATTGTGAAACACTTGTGTTTTACTAAAACTAGAAATAACATAGTAATTCATGGGTCTTTTGGTAGTATTGCTTGGTTCAACTGACAATACCTTCTTACATCTAAATTTCAGTTTTCTACCTCAGATGAAAAGCTTCTGTCAAATTTGCCTTACAGTCATTTCAACTTCAACTTAACTTTTGTTTGATTGCAATATTCCCATCCTTACTGGGAAGGAAAACAAAGTGTAGGAAAACAAAGCTGCCATCAAATTTTTATACAACATAGCTCTTTTAGGTTAATTGCTCCTGGCCTCCTGTATGCAAATCAGACAATTACAAATTTATAATGTAAATGTAAATAGCAACAATAGGAGAACCTCTTTGACAATGATCAAATGAGTCTTCTTCAATGTTAGAAATCAGAAGATAATGAACCAACAAAATTATCTTTTAGTCTTTCACCTTCACAGATTAACTGGGGGGGATTTCTTCTCCAAAAAGATGAACACATAAAACAAAAATCCACGGAAATGTTTGAAAACCCTTTCCTGAGGGTTTTGAATGAATGATGGAGACTCACAGAAGGATTTTCTAAACACTGCAGTCTCTCATTAAGGAGGTCTCTGTGAGCAATATATTTCTTGGCCAAGTCTGTGTTCTTCTTTTTACTGACACTTCCTCTTATGAGAATATTACATGAAAAAATCTCTGGATGTCAAGACAGAGGGGAAATTCATATTATTTAAGCAAGTGGTGTAGCTAGAGAAGGTTGGAGAAGCTAGTGAGGCTCAAGCCTGATGGAAGAGAACAAGAGAAAAAGAAGAGCCTGAGAATTTTGTTTTGTGTTATCATAGATCTTCATCAAAACTGTCTTGTATAAAAAGATCCCTTGTATTATAAGTGGGACTGATGTTCCACAAATTTACCAAATGGCTTCTTTTCCCTCTCTCACGTGTCCTATTACCTTCTCTTTTGCTAATAAGCAAACTATGGACTCCTAGGCCTTGCATTTGCATCCATTGTTGCATCCAGTCTTGACAGGTTTATGACTGTACATTTAATAGTTAGATTACAATCCTTGATCACAGCTTTCAGCTATGTGTTTGCTGTTTCTTATGAAACCCAGCTCAGCAGCCACTGCACCTTTTGAAATTAATTCAGTGAAACACATCTGCTTTGAAATATATATGGTTAATTACTGACTTTACTCTTTGCAGCTGCTTCCACCTGATATATCCTGTGCCACTAGGAGTATCCAAAAATGGTGTAATCATAACTTACAAAGATAGTCTCTGAATTGTCATGCAATATTCAAACAGAATCCAAAATCAATAAGCTAATAGAACAATAATATGATATTTATCCAATTCTGACATTTTTCTCAATGCAGATCTCTTGATCCTTGATGTATCTTGGTTTCACCAGGCAAAAAAAAAAAAAAAAAAAAAAAAAAAAAAAAAAGCAGAGATTTAATTTTGGAAACAAGAAGAAAAGGACAAGATTTATTATAGTTTTGATCTGAAGGTTCTGTATTGCCCAAGCACTTTTCATACTGCCATGTACAATGTATTTCTCTGACAGAAAAGGTCACAAAGTTTTATGTTGCAAAATAAAGAATAGAATAGAAAAGGAGGAATATAATTATTTTGGTTGAAAAGTTCAGTAAGGTCTAGATGTGTTGGACAGTTGGACATTGATTTTATTTTACTACAGGGTTGCACATTTCAATGACAGCACAGTGGATTCAGAACTGCAGCTGATTCAATTTCCTGTGCCTTGCATGAGAAGAAAAGTAACTTTCTAAAAAGACAGTATATTTTGAATAGCCTTTCAAGTCATTTGTCTGTAGCAACTGCTTAGAAGGCTGACATTGAAATCCATTTGCTTATCAAAATGTTTTCTTCTCAACAGTGTGTAAAGCTTCATGCTGGTTATTGTAAACTTGCCATTGATTTTCCAAACAGTTGCAGAGAGCTAGGGTAAAAGGAAGGTCACATTTTGAAGAAATGTGTATAGCTGAAAGGTCTAATAAGTAAAATAGATGACAGATAGTATTTTTGTAAATTGCAAGATTTTTGTTTTCAAGGCATGTTGAACAGTGTTCATTTTACTTTATCACAGTCGGCAGTGATACAAAAAATACCTTTAATTCAAAGTAAAGGAGTATTACAAGAGTTTTCAGTCTTGGAAAATTGACCATTCCAACAATTGCAGCACAAGACTTTTTTCCCCTTGAACAAAATTGCTTTCAATACTACTTTTGAAAAAAAAAAAAAAAGATAATATGATGCTTATTTCAGAGTACTAAGGAGAATACCTGTTTTCCCTACATCATCTTATTTTCATTGCAAATAGAAAGTAATATCCAAATATGGAATTTAAGCACAAGTTGACCTTGGAGATGAGAGCTAGGTAACAATGTTCTACAAATGTCGTCAGCAAAATAAATTCTTGTAATGAATAATCCTAATTCACCAAGGAAACTAGGAAAATGTATTTACTTAATAAAGTTTATACTATTTCATATTCATTTTAAAGAGTAAAATCTAACAAAGAAAAAAAAATAATTTATCTGTACTTGTGTAAAAAACAAAATATACTAGAACATTTTCTTTTCTCATGAATACAACCAAGGCCATTTAGTGAACACAGAAATTTTTTTTGATGAGGAAATTTCACTAGAAATAATTATATGAGTCTAAAGTTTTAAGTTTATCTCCAAAATTTAAAAATGTGATATTAACAGAGCAAATTACTTGTTATGGTAGGCTAAACGTCAGATAAGACACCACTAAAATGACTAAAAATATTTTTTCATAAGGAGTTTTCTAGATTTAATGTCTGGACATGCCAAAATTGAAGAGATGATTTGTGAGAAAATTCAGTAATACACCTGAGAAAGAATGGTAAAACCAGGCCTTTCACACCTCAGATAAAATACTTGAAAAATTACCTCAGGTTGTTTTGTCAACAAGATATGGATGTGACTGTACATCTCATGAGGAGATAAATTTTGTGCCAGAGTTGGAAAAACAGAGAGCAAATCCTAGTGTTCTTGGTTTGACATGGCCGCACAGCCTTCGTGACTGCACACCTCACCAGGCTCCACCATCTATTGACTTGATGCCCATTTCAAGTATTGAAAAAACATGTCCCTCCCTACCAAATATTTCTACTGAGTGTCAGAGAAAATAACGAGGACTAACCAGCTTCCAAACACTTTCCTCCTCACTATAACCCCTTTCCCTGTGCTTGTGCAGTTCACTGCTTGTTCTGGCTGTCTAGCAGAAGACATCCAAGAGAAGAAACAGATACCGAAGGGAAGTAGCTGTCAATAGCAGAGCCATGGTTTTCCTCCTGACAGAAAACAGTTTGTCTGTCCTCATCACCCTAAGACTAATGTCTGGAAAAGCTGTTTTGTCACTTCAGTAAACCACCAAAAGCTCAGCAGAATGCAGGAGCTGCTGCCGTGAAACCTGGAGGATTCCTCTTTTCCCTGCAGATTCATCCATTACTTCAAATTCTTCATCAATGTGACATCCTAGAGAACTACCTTTCTTGTGTCTGAAGTCAGCTCTGTTACTTGAACACAAATATGCAAGGAGTATCTACACATTGATCATGCAGGAATAACCACACTGCTCTTTACCTTTCAATTACAGAGATTGTAACAAATGTTTGATGTGGTGCACTTCTATTAGAAATAAAATAAATATACGGGACCGTGGAGAAATATTGATAACATAGTGGCTTAGTGAGCTGCATTAACCTGGAGGGCTCAAATCCAGGTGACAATCACTTTGATTAACAATTCAGGGAAGGCTACTCATGAAGTTACTCAATGGCAACCCATTTTCTGATGCTCTTTTGTCATAAAGAAGTTAACTCCCAGTTTGGAAACTGTAAAGCAGCTGGTTATAACACTGGGAGTCGGTTAGGCTATAAAACTGAAGTCATGCTTACTAAGTAATTTGAATCACAAATATAGTCCCTTCCAATCAACAGGTAAAAGGGTTTACCCACATTCTTTTCTTTTCAAAGATTTTTGGTTTTCACATTGTTATGCCCCTTGCTGTTTCTATTTTTATATCTAGTACTCAGGATGTTCTAATTCTACCAGTTGTGCAATTCTCCAAAATCATAGAACTGTCTTGATGATACCATACAGCTTTAAAATGCTGTGAGTGCTTGTCAGCATGACATTTTCTCCATACCTGCACTGAGCAAATTAATTGGGGATGAAAAATAGCTACAGAGTGGATTGAAGTTTTTTGACTAAAAATACTGGTTTGGTCATGAAGCAAGATACTGGATAAATCTGCAAATTTAATTATACTGAGAATATAGCTTCTCCAAAGTCAGCAACAGTTAAAATGTATTCAAGTAGACTACGTAAATCCTGAAACACTGAAAAAAATCCTGAAAATATGAGGTGGCAGCTTTGTTATGCAAGAGAACTGAAGACCTTTGAAAACGATGTTGTTTTTTGCCCCTCTTACTTTACCCTTACGGTGTTTTTAATTCTCTTAACCAACTAATGTAAATGTCTTTTTGTTTTTTTAAATAATTCTAAAATGAATTCAAATACTAAAAACATGCATGAAAATATTAATATTGTTAAAGGACCAATATATACTATTTTATACATAGCATTTTTTAATATTATTTCTATTAGAATAATAGAATTATTTGGTTGGAAAATAACATTAGGATCATCAAGTGAAACAGTTAACCTAATGTTATCACAGCACTGCCAAGTCCACCACTAAACCATACCTCAGATGTCACTCCTATAGGTCTTTTAAACACCACCAGGGTTGTTGACTTGACCTTCTCCCCAGGCAGCCTGTTCCAGTGCTTGACAACCCTGTCTGTGAAGAAATTTTTCCTAATATACAATCCAAATCTCCTCTGGCACAACTTGAAGATTTTTCCTTTTGTCTTACTGCTTGTTGCCTCATGAGAGAAGAGACTTACCCCCACCTCACTGATTATAACTTTTTTCTAGGTAGAGTAATAAAGTCTCCCTTGAGCCTCCTCTCCAAGCTAAACAGTCCCCATTCCCTCAGCCACTCCTCATAAGACTTATGTTCCAGCCCCTTCATGCTCCATTGCCCTTCCCTGGACCCACTCCAGGGCCTCAATGTCCTTCATGCAGTGAAGGGCCCAAAAGTATTTCAACCACAGAGGGAAAATCATTTCCCTAATCCTGCTGTCCACACCATTTTTTTTGCACAGCCCAGGTTGCCATTAGTTTTCTTGGACATGTGGACATCCTCAGCCAGCTGTCAAACAGGACTCCCAGCCCCTTTCCCACTGGGCAGCTTTCCAGCCCCTCCGCCCCCAGCCTGTAGTGCTGCAGGGGGATGTGGCAGAAGTGCAGAACCCAGCATCTGGTGCTGTTGAAACTCATGCCAGAGTTTCAGACTCAGACCGGTGTCTCAGCCCATCTATCTGTCCAGATCCCTCTGCAGAGCCTTCTTAGCCTCCAGCAGATCAATACTCTCACCTAACTTGGTCTCTGAATTTACTGAGGGCACACTCACTTCCCTCATCCAGATCATCAGTAAAGATATTGAACAGGACTGGGCCAAATACTGAGCCCTGGGGGACACCAAAAGTACCCAGACACCAACTGGATATGGCACCATTCACCAGCACTCCCTGGACTTGGCCATCCAGCCAGTTCTGTCTAAGACATGGCCTGCCAGCTTCTCCAGGAGAATGCCATGGGAGACTGTATCAAAGGCTTTGCTGAAGTCCAGGTAGACAACACCCACAACTTTTTGATCATCCTCTAGGCATGTTATAAAAGGAGATCATTGTGGTCAAACAGGACCCAACTTCCTCAAACCCATGCTGGCTGGACCTGATCCCTTGATTGTCCTGGATGTGTATACATATATTTGTGTGTAAGTATATGTGTGTATATGTATATATGTATGTGTGTGTGTGTGTGTGTGTGTGTGTACATACACATTTGTATATATGTGTGTATATGTATAAGGACTATATATATATATATATATTCACACACATATATATACACATAGCTTTGTAATTGTAGTTTAGTAAAACTGTGCATACAGTGCAGATGACTAGAAGTACCAAAAAATATTCGCAGGGAATTTACATAACAATATTGAGCTAATTTTTTTTAAAACTATTTTTTATTTGAAAAACTTCACATCTGAAATTCTCTGATCTTCAGAGATACGGTAGAAAGCAAATGAAAAAGAGAAAATAGTGTATCAATCCAACAAGCCACCTAGTTCTCTTGACAAGCATGCATAAAAATCACAAATAAAAAAATATATTTATTTCGTATTGTCAATATAAATCAGATTTTTTAAGTTGATTGAACAGAGTTATTTTTATCTGCTCTGTCTTTCCATTTCTACATGCAGTGCTCTTATCTTGAAAAAGCAAGGTTGAATGGAAGGATGGGAATAACTCTCCTAAATCAACTCTAATTTAAGACAACTCTGGCAAGGATGTTTTTGGTATGCCTTGAAATGAAACGGTTTGGTCGTTAATGGTAGTGTAACAATACATAAGATCTCTCAAATTGCACTGCATTCTGCAATCTTTTGATCAGAGCATTAAAAAAAAAAACATCAAGGTGATATAAAGAGGTTCTTGGAATTTCACTACTCAATTTCCTGATTTCTTTTTACAAACATGCATTATATAAGAATACACTTAATGACTTGGGGGTGGGAGGGGTTTTCCCAATAGAGGAAACCTCAGAGAGAGCTGAGAAAGCCACCATGATCCCACAGAGACATGGACAGGACAGGACCAATAGTAGGCAATCCAGTAATGCATAAAGGAAGCCCTTGGGGAGCACTGGTGCTCAGGAGCAGCACACACAGGGTGTAGCCATCAGCCAGGGCCCTGCACAGCACTTCGTGTGCTAATTCACACAGGAAGGGAGCTGGAGCCCTGCCAGCCCAGCCAGGTTGTGGTGTGGTACCCAATCAGCAGAAAACCATGGCCTGTCTAAGCTCTGTCCCCACCACGACTGACACAGAGCCCAGACAGAGCTGCCACCTTGGTGTCAGCTTCAGACTGTGCCCTTCTCTTAGGTCAGCACGGGACTGCAGCAGTGAGCACCCCTGGGGAAGGTGTGCCCAGGTACAAGAACCCCTCTGCTCACTGGGAGGCAGTGGGTAGGTTAAGGAGTATCAGCTGGTTTGAGAGAGATACAGACAACTGGAATCACTGCCTGCCTTTCTTGGGACAGGCCCAACAGCTGGCTCAAATGCATGATACTGAGGGTTCTATATCCCCTCTCTAGCTGGCTAAACACAGTGACTTCAGGGAGAGGTGGCAATAGTGCTGAGTTCCTGCTGGTCAGCCAGCACATCTCCTCTGTGACCACCCCACCTTTCCAAGTGCCCTTGCATATAAAGTGCAAGGTTCTGCAAACAAACAATAATGAAGATGAAGGTTCCCAACAGCCCCATGTAATGCTGCAGGCTTAGGGCACAATGCCTGAACATGAGCCAGCAGTGTGCCCAGATGGTCAAGACAGCTGAAGGCTGTAACAGCAATAGTGTGGCCAGCAGGACCAGGGAAACAATACTCCCCCTTTGCTGGCTCTGGTAAGGCTACACCTTGAGTTCTGTGTCCAGGTCTGGGCCACAATTCAGGAAGGACATTGAGGTGCTGGAGCAAGTCCAGAGAAAGACAACAAAGCTGTTGAAGGGTCTGGAGACTAAGATATATGAGGAGCAGCTGAAAGAGATGGGATTGTTTAGCCTGGAGTAGTGAAGGCAATATTGCTCTCTCCAACTCCCTGAAGGAGGCTTTAGCCAGGTGGGGATCAGCCTCTTCTCGCATGCAACGAGTGACAGGACCAGAGGACAGAGCTTCAAGATGCATCAGGGATCTGGACATAAGGAGGAATGCCTTTAAAGAAAGGGTTGTTAA